>CAODLS011422787.1:0-10105 GCA_948243855.1 Flueggea neowawraea | reverse complement strand
ATGAAAGCATGAAGAAAACGAAGAGGATTGAGGTGTCACGACTGTGAGGTCTAAGTGCCACGGCCTTGACAAATGAAAAAATGGAGGAAACACCTCTAGAGAAGCGCCACGGCCGTGAGGGAAATGTGTTACATCTTCCCTCACGACCGTGAAACAAAGGAAATGTGACACTCCTTCATGGGTAGATTTGTGTCAAGGCCGTGACACGATTTAAGGAGGAGAGAGAAATGACAGAAAGAAACCAAATTTGTGGGGACCAAAGGCATATTTAAGGGGCAGTTTTGGAAGACTTGTGCTAGGATTTTTGGGGCATTGAGAGGTCTATAAATACTCCTCTCTCACACCATTTTAAAAGGCTTGGACACCCTCATTCAAGAAGGAAGGAATCATTCCCTCTTAACCATTCTCAAAGGAAGATTCAAATAGAAGAAAGAAGAGGATTGGAAGAGGCTCTTTCATCACCATTGAGAGAATCTTTATTCTGTCTTTTTATCTTTTTTTATTTGTCTAGAAACATGTTTAGGATTTCTATTTATTGTTCTATGATTTATTTCCTAAACATGTTAGCTTAATTTTATTGTTAGGGTTTAGGGATGTAAACCTTGGATGATATTGCTTTAATGAATGAATTGTGTTATGGGTTTTGTGTCTTTATTGTTAAATCTATTTTTTTTAATGCCTTTAATATTAAATCTATTATTGGTGATGATTTTGTGACTTACTATTGATTGAACGATGTTGTGCTTAGCTACCACAATGTTGTTTTTGACAAGCCTAAGTGATGAATCGAAATAAGAAACTTAGGTTAGGTTTGCAAGCATGAAACTTGTATGATTTAAGATAGAAATATACCTATGCATATAAGGTGTTAGATGAAAATCCCAAAAGGACTTAATGGGCCTAGTTGGACTAGGTGAGGCCGACAGGACCCTCCTAGACAATTTTAGGTACGACTTGAGTGACCTTGAGAGAGGCCTTAGGTCAGTCTTGAGGACAGAACACTCGTACCCATTTTGAAAATCCATTTTCATTCATTTATCAATTGAATCCTTGGTTTTATCCCAAAAGCCCTAAAGTTTTCTTATTATTGAATTTCTTGTGTTTATCTTATTGCTTGCTTTTATTTTCCAAAAACCCAAAAACAACCTTATGCTTTTAATTGCATTGTTTTTATTTATGGACAACAATTAGAACCATTCCCTTGAATTCGATAACATGAAAAAATCTTCCACCAAAATTTGGTTGACAAATTCTTTTTCAATTCATTAATAGAAACAGTATTAGTCAATGCATTATCAAAAGAAATCAAAAAACTTCTGTTAACTAATATATTCTTGCAAAAATTGTTGAATTAATCTACAAATATTTTCAGCATTATGACTTTCATCAAAATATCGATATGCAATAATTCTTTTTTGTAAAGCATCATTTTCATCAACCCAGTGACAAGTAATACCCATGTATGAATGAGTTTGTCAATCATCACTCTAAATATCAATACGAACAGAAATATTAATATCATTGTTTTGAAAGTTTGTTATCAATTCAATTTTTTATTTTTTATTCAACTTTAAAAATTTTCTTTTCACGAGATTTCTAAGAATTGATTTAAAACTAGGATTAACAAAGTTTTACAAAATCGAGTAAAACCTAATTTTCACCAAAACTAAAAGACAAATGATCAATTGCCACCATTTCAGCTAAACCATACCTACACTTAACTTCATTATAATGAAATAATTGAAGAGAGTTTGAAGAAGAAGCAAATTCGGTTATTTGAGTTTGATCGTAGCTCAATCCAACCTTGAGTGGGCGTTTTGTTTGCAAATGGAGAGTGAAAGTGACATATCCACCTCCATGCTTAAATTGTATACTTGATTACAATAACTACAAGAAACATCAAACTTGTTATATTCTTTTGGCATCTTATTGAAATAAACCTTGAAAATTTTAGAATTCAAAATTTTGGCACCTCCCTCTTATGTGAGAAGTGGTTGAGTTTTACTCTCTTGAGTTTGAAAATATCCATTAATCTCAACATTTTCAAAACTGCTATCTTTACTTGCCATTTTTTTGTCTAAATACAAAAATTATCTACAAAAATTTAATTTTGAAACATGTATGACAATGCAAAAATATAACAATATTAATAAAAATAATATAATGTAAAATTATTATACTAAAAAAATATAGCAACAATAATTAATCTCTTGTATTGCTAAGAATAAATATAATAAAAAGAAAGAGAGACTTTTGAGATTAAATTGAATGAGATAATTTTGAGAGAGAATAGAATGGAAAAGACTGTGTGAAAATTTTGAGGGAAAGAGGAGTGGTATTTATAGACATAGTGTAGAAATAAAAATAAATAAATAAAATAAAAATAAATTTTCTTCATCTAACCTTTTAGTTTCATTATAGATATCCATAAGACTTCCATGTTTATGTGGGTCACCATTTGAAATTGAAGAAGGAGAGGACGACAACTACACTCCAGAGGATGACTTTGGTGTCGATAGAGATATAAGCACATTTTGACCTTGGACTTCTTATGCCAAGGATTTTTCTTCATTATTGTATGGGAGAAAGTCATAGGCAAATTCATCATGTGCAATCCATACCTATGTTGCATCTTCTTTGAATTCAGCATTTCTGCTAATAAAAACTTTATGGTTGGTTGGGTCAAAAAGCTTCTAACCTTTTGAATTCTCATTAAAGCCAATAAGCAAAAGCTTTTTGCTCATATCGTCGAGTTTTGATCTTTCTTGCTCTGAAACTTGTGCATAGCCAATCGACCCAAAGACCTTCAAGTATGATGGCTTCCTTCCGCTTCATGGTTCTTGATGTGCCATATCATTCAAGCTTTTGCTTGGTGAACGATTGGAGAGATAAACTGTTTTGGAGGATTTTTGGTCTTACTTTAGTTGAATTGTGTGAGTAAAAAAGAGAGAAAAATGAATACCAAGATTTAGAGTGGTTCGGTCAATCATGTCTACGTCTACCACTTAAGTTCCTCACTTAGGATTTTCCCAATCCATCATAACGATGATTGATTACCGCTCAATCTAACAAGGCCAATTACAAGGTTAATTCCCAGCTCACACCTCTAAATCCTAACTCAAGGTTGATTTTGGCTCACACTTATAAAAGCCCCACCAAGGTTGATTTCTCTTAAGGCTCACACCTCTAAAGCCTTTACAATATTGTTTTATTAGGTTCACAACAAACTTTTCCCACACCCAAAGTATTTATGAATAAATACAAGTGAAAGCTTTATGCTATAAATAACAGTATGAACTTGATGCTTGCAATATGCTCTCTAGCTTGGTTTTGGTGTCTTTGATGGATGGAATTTATGGGAGTTTTGGCATAATGGTTTCTGATTTTTTTCCCCACATTTTATCTACCTTTTTTTAATGTATTTATAGCATTTCTCACCTACATGACCGTTAGGGTTTCTAATCTAACCGTTCGAGTGCATTTGACGCTTGATTAATACTTGATTTATTTCCATATATGACTTATTCAAGTAACTTTATTTCTTACTCGAGTGAGCATGATTTTTGACTTGATTCACTGTTGATTCTTCGATTACTTGAGAAAATTTATTTCTTACTCGAGTAATTCCTCCTCCAATGATGTTTCTACTTTTCTACTTGCTCGAGTGAATTCCAAGTTGCTCGAGTGAAACCTTCATTTCATTTTTCCTCTGGAACATGATTTACTGGAGTGAGTATGAATCTTACTCGATTAACACTTGTTTTACTCCAACAATTGCATCCTTTGGTCATCCCATTGAACATTGTACTTTGCTAGCTTACTTACCAATTTATGCTCATCACCAAAACATAAGAAGATCTAAATGTGAACCACCCTTGGTTCAACTATCTCGCCCTTTTTTATGATGACAAATCCTTAATGAATTTGAATACTTCATCAAGGACAACAAATGTGATCAAGGATTTTATCCTCGTCAAAAGGTTAGAATCATGCAAAATAATGTAAATGATCATGCATTCATTCAATACTCCTCTCCCTCATTTTGTAATCAACAAAAATATTTTAAAAAAAGTAAACAAGTTTCACCCCCCCTTTCAAAACCAATTATGCATTTTAAAAAAAATTCTCTCCACCTATATATTTCAAAACTATTCATAAGACAAAAAAAAATGTGAACATCAAACTCATCATAATCTCCAAAATCAAGAAAATATAAACAATGAAAAAATAAAGTGCAAGAAAATTAAGAATAAGAAATACCTAATGTGCCGTTAAGCACATATATAAGGGTCGATCACCTTCATCACTACTTGAAGAAGAGCTATTATTTCTCGTGTTCTCCTTCTTCTTCCTCGCCTTCCTTTCTCTTTCCCTTATCTTGTTCTTCATCAAGCTTTTGTATGTGGAGAGATTTTTGGAGTAGAACTCCAATTCTTCATCTTCCTCATCTTCCAAGACTGATTCTTCTCCACTTTGTTCTTCATTTTGAATATGTGTTTGAGCCTTCAATGATTTTTCTTCTTTGTGACTCTCTTGATCGAAGAACGACCTCGTAGTTTATGAGAAAACTAATGAGTGCATTGTAGTCCAAGGTATTGAGATCCTTGGTTTCCATTATAGCCTTGACTTATGAATCCTAAGATTTGGGCAAGGATTGAATCACCTTCTTCACTTTATCATGCTCTTCTACCTTCTTTCCCAATGCTTCTAGCCCATTTGTGATTTTTGAAAATCTATCAAGGGAACTTGTAATGGCCTCGTCTTCTTTGATGGAGAAGAGCTCAAACTCATGTTAGAAAAGGTTGATCTTTCTATCTTTCACTTTGGGAAATGCCTTCATGTGTTAGCTCCAAGGATTTACAAATTTCTTGAGCACTTTGATAAGTTGAAACTCTTCTTATCTCCTCTAGTGTCAAGCCACACAAGAATTGCATAGCTTGAGCATTGATTCATTCCTTCTTCCAATTGGCATTCATGTACTCTTCTTCCCTTTTTAAAGAGCCATCTCAATTTGTAATGATATGGGGGCCAAGGACAATTACCTTCTAAAGCTCATTGTCTTATGCCTTGATAAATATGGTCATAAGATTCTTCCAAAGTGAATAGTTGGAACTATCAAAGAGAGGTGGTTGAGTGAGAAAAGCTCCAGCTTGAAATATAGTCATAAGATTCTTCCAAAGTGAACACTTGTTTTACTCCAACAATTACATTCTTTGTCCATCCCATTGCACATTGTACTTTACTAGCTTACTTACCAATTTTTGTTCAACATCAAAAGATAAAAAGATTTAAATGTGAACCACCCTTGGTTCAACAATCTTCTCCCTTTTGATGATGACAAAATCTTCATGAATTTGAATACTACATCAATGACAACAAATGTGATCAAGGATTTTATCTTTGTCAAGAGGTTATAATCATGAAAAATAATGAAATGATTATGCATTCATTCAATACTCTTGGTTCAAAAAACTGCGCATGTAACTATTTTTGCCCAAAATTCTTTAGGCATCACGTTGCTTTTCAACATACTTATCGCCATGTTTAGAATGGTTTGATTCCTCCTTTTAACCACTCCATTTTGTTGTGGAAATCTTGGATTAGTTAAGGGATATCAAATTTCGAGTCTCACAAAATGCCTTGAATTTATTGGAAGTGGATTCTCCACCTCTATCTGTTCTTAGAGATTTGATCTAATAGCCACTCTCTTTCTCAACACGAGCTTTCAATTTTTTAAATGCTTCAATGGCCTCACTTTTTTGCTTTAAAAATTAAAACCATGTTTTTCTTGTATAGTCATCAATGAAAAGTAGAAATTAAGAGCTTTTACCAAGAGACAAGGGTTTGATTGGATCATAAACATTTGCATGAACAAGTTAAAGTGGTGCAGTGGATTCAGAATTCTTTGGAAAGCTATTTCTTGAATTCTTACAAACTAGGCAAGCCTTACATAAGTGATCAGGGTGATTGATTCTTGGAATGCCTTTTAACATTTTTTTTTTTGCTCCCAGGTCTCTGAGACCTCCAAAATTCAAGTGTGCAAATCTTATGTGTCAAATCCATGATAGATTTTTTACACAAGCATTCAAACACATAGGCCCAACAATCTTCATATTCAATAAGAACATATGGTTTTTTCATCAAGGAAACCTTAGCAATAAAGCTCTCTTGTCTATCTCGAAGCTACAAGAAAGGATCCTCCATGTGTATTTTGCAACCATTCTCTATGAGTTGCCCAATACTCGAAATATTATTTTTCAATTTAGGAATGTAATAAACATTAGGAAGAATTTTATAGCTCCCATTTTTTGACTCAATCAAGATTGTGCCTTTACATTCTATCTCTACTTTTGATTCTTCACCAAATGAACTTGCCTTGACACTCTTGTATCAAGTTCAACAAATTCGCTTTTATCACCCGTCATTTGGTTGCTTGCTCTATTGTCTAGGTATCATGTGCTCTCTACACCAATGAGATCCTTCTTGACTGAAAGAAATAGTGCATGCTCCTCTCCATCTTCCTTATGAATAATAATCTTTGTCTCCTTGTCTGCTTGATTATATTGACATTCCTAAAAAAATGACCATATCTTCCGCAAGAGTAACAATCAATTCGATTTTTATCAAATTTTACTTTGTTGTATTTTTATTGGTTGCTTCTTCCTCTTCCTTGTCCTCTTCCACATCCTAGTGGAAAAAAATTGACTTCTTCCTTTATGAGAAGTATTTTGCTCATATTCCCTTCCTCTTCCATGACCACGACCACAACCTCATCTGTGGCCTTAACCGCTTCCACCACTTTTATTAGCTCTACTTTTTAGAGATATTTTTGCTTTCAAACTTGTTTTGATTGCATTTGCTTGCCTCGATTCATATGTTCTTTATGAGCCTATAAAGACCCTTTTAATTCATCAATGATCATAGCCTCTAAATTCTTAAGACTCTTCAATAACTACCACCATAATATTAAATTTTGAGTTGAGAAAACGAAGAATCTTCTAAACAACTCGAACGTCTACTAGATTTTTGCCAAGCCTCTTCATTTGATTTATTACCACCAAGTCTCTCGTGAAACAATCCAAAATGGATTCACTAGCTTTATCAAAAGAGATTCAAACTCAACCCTTAGAGTTTGAATCTTTCTTCACTTTATCAATTAATACCATGATGGAAGTCTATAGCCTATCCCATGCTTGCTTGTAATTGAATACATGAGTAACTTTCTCAAACATATCCTCATCTCGGACTTAATGGATGATAGTTAGAGCACACTGGTCTTTGTTTCGTCTCTTTTTCAAGGCATCTTTTTGGGCTTGATTCAAACCCTGCTCATTTTTAGGTTCTAAATAGCCTTTCTCAACAACTTCCCAAACTCCATGGGTATCAAGAATGGCTTTAATTCAAATTGCCCAATTCTCATAATTGAATTTGGTGAGTTTTGGGTATTGAAACACCCTACTTTATTTTGAAGCTTTGATACCACTTTGTTAGAAGTAAGGTAGGCACAAGTTACACAAATAGATATATAAGACAGAAAGAGAGATAGGTGGAAGAAGAAGCTATCTCAAGTTTTTATTTTCTTTAGTGTGGTACATCAAACAAGGTAGCATACATTGCTATTTATGATAACTCTAAAAAAACTTCCAAATACTATTAAAAGAACTCAATTAATGAGTTGTTACAAACAATCCTAATGTTTCATTCAATTCTTCCATTCAAGCCACTAAGTTGAGAAAGCAAGTTAAACTACTTTCTAATACTGTTGCATGCAATCTCTTCATTTATTATGAAATTTAATTCTCAACAAACACAATAGAAACACTTGCATCCTAAATCAGAAAAATCAACTGTCTTCTAACCATCCATAGCAACTCGACCATGATCCATGTTCTCCACCGGCGTCTCACCGGATCTACCCCAACACGGGCTGCGGCCTAAACTCTTAGCCATATCTGAAGGTGTTCCACATGACTCATCCATATCACTAATATCATGCATCATTTTGTGTTTTTCTGAATAGTCAAGTCGATCAAAGCTTCTCCATAACCTCCTAAAAGCGGCATCCATTAGTACCATTTTTACGAGATTCTCACAGGTGAGCTCAAAGTAAAAAAATGACAAATTATGAAAGGAACATATTTTTTGGATAATTTTATTCAATGAATCGAAGAGCCTATATGTAGACATAGTGAACAAAGAAAAAATAGGAACCTTATAACAGAATCTCATGATTCCTAGAAATACAGCTAATGGGACAGCCATGCTGATTATAATCTGCCTTGGAGAAAAAGAAACGTGAAAATAGCTACAATAAGGCAAAGAGAAAACAGATGAAGGAATTAGAAGAGTGAATTTGGGCTCAGTGCAAGTTCGTTGGTACGTGGTCTATGAAGATGAAAAAGGCATGAGCCCACATAGAAACAAGTCTTCAACCATTTTTAATCATCTTCATCATTTCTCTACAACATGCCCCGCAAGATGGACGGTACACATTGTGTACACCCAGCTTGGCTAATAATGAGTGAAACGGATCTCTGGGAAGAGCCTTAGTAAGTATATCTGCAAGCTGTGCGTGGGAAGGTACTGGAAGGAGATGGATGATGCCTGACTGAATTTTCTCATGAACTATGTGGCAGTCAATGTCAATATGCTTGGTTCATTCATGGAAGATGGGATTTTCTACAATATATATGGCAGGTTTGTTGTCATAATAGAGATATGCTGCTTGAGAGTGAGAGATTCCGAAGTCTTTAAGCAAATAAAGCAACCATGGAAGTTCATAAGTGGTCATTGCTAAGGCTCTGTACTCTACTTCTGAAGAGCTCTTAGAAACAGTAGATTGTTTCTTCGATTTCCAAGAAATAAGAGATGATCCCAAGAAGATGCAAAAGCCAGTAAAAGATTTGCACGAATCTGGACAAGTTGCCCAATCTAAATCCAAGAATTCACGAAGTTGCAAATTTGAATCTAGGAGTTCCTTTGAGGTAACGAAGAATCTTATGAGCTCCTTGCATGTGTGTCGTAGTGGGTTTTTCTAGAATTTGAGATAATTGTTGAACAGCGAAACTGATGTCTGGCCTTATTGTTGTTAGATAAATAATTTTTCCAATGAGACATCGATATGAAGTAATGTCTAGATAGGAATCTCCTTCAGATGTAAATTTGGCGTTGGAAGCAATTGGAGTAGAAATTGGTTTGGAGTACAAGAAGCCAGTTTCTTGAAGTAACTATAATGTATGTTTTCATTGGGACAAGTTGCTTCTGAATGATGAACATATGAGTTCCAACGCCAAGAAGTATTTTGCACTGCCCAGATCTTTAATCTTGAAAGTTCTTTCCAGATAACTCTTTGTGGATTCAATCAAGGCAAGATTGTTTCTAGGAAGGAAAACATCATCCACGTAAATATGGAGTATGATAAAATCATGGTTTCGCCTCTTAGTAAACATGGAATGATCTGACTCTGACCGCACAAAACCATTTGAAAGCAAGGCTGAAGTTAACTTAGAATGCCACTGGCGACTAGCTTGCTTCAATCCTTGTATACTTTTTTTAAGTTTGCAAACCATGTCAGGATGAGGCAAGAGAAGACCAGGTGAAGGCTTCATGTAAACTTCCTCTTCTAAGTCTTTATGTAAGAATGCATTGTTGATATCTAACTGATGTAGATGCCAATTTTGAGAAGCTGCTAGGGCTAACAATGTTCGAATGGTGATTTGTGTCACGACCCGTCTTTGGGATCATGACCAGCGTACTAGACGAACAGTCTATGGGAGTCTGACACATCTCGCACAAGCCTCAAAGTACATAACTTCTGCCCAAAATCATATTCAATTAAGTAATAAAATCAAATAAAGGTTTAAACATCATTTAATAAAAATAAGGATATTACTGACTTTTTTTAACTAAATTCCTAAGAAGTATAGTTTTGAAGCAAACACAATAAGTTACACTTCTCAGGATTTCAACATGTCAATCAAACATATTTGTAAGTTATTTCGCAGAAAGTTACTTCCTAAGAACCCGAGAATTAATTTTCCGGAAATTTGAACTGCAACAACCCATTCCGGAGACCATGACCGGCGTACGAGGTGAACCGTCTATA
>CAODLS011422692.1:0-10890 GCA_948243855.1 Flueggea neowawraea | reverse complement strand
CTGTACGATGCTGGGATGGGTATGATTATCTTCATACCAATTGCATTCTTTTCATGGTTCCCATTTGTTTCGACATTCCAAACCAGGCTTATGTTCAACCAAGCATTCAGCCGAGGATTGGAGATCTCTCTGATTTATGAGCCCAACACTGGCATTTGATTTATGAGCCCCCAACTCAAAGGCACCTTTTTGAAGGAAAGCGATTCTTTCACTTCATATTCAGCTTTTTAGTGTGACTTCATTCTTACTCTTCTCTAATAGGGTGCTGGCGGCATTTTGTGTAGTTAGAATTGGCATGTTTTAGCTGCTGAAAACCGAGGCATCATTAGTTGTGCTATGAATTAGATTTCTTTAGTCATTTAAATAATTTAACTATTAATAATTGTTTTTTACATTTCAAAGACAAATTTTATTACAAATTTCATTAGAAAAAAAATATTTACTTGAATTATTGTTGTTTCATTTAGTAATTAAATAAAACCTAATTGAATTATAATTTTTGAGTTTTTTTTGTTATCACATTATGCAATTTAATTTTTTATTTGGAACGCACGCCAAATGTCAAGTAGTTAATGGAATCAAGGTAGTCCGTCACGAGTTTATGATAAAGATGAAGAAATTGATGAAAAGATGTTTGACATGAACTTGTGATGATTTGTTATTTCAGGATTTGGCTTAGTGATGACAACTATCGGAAACCAAAAATAGAAGAGTTGTAGAGGGGAAAAAAAAATCAATGTGTTAGGTTTACACCATCTATGTGTAATCTTATACAGAGATCTCTATGGATTCTCTTTTCTTTCCAATATAAAAATTCCACAAATTAACATCCAAAAATTCTTCACTATTAATAGTAAAATATCCTAGCTTTAAACCTAATTAAACTGGCCTTTATCGAAATCCACAAATAAGGTTTCTTTGTGATAAGTCATTTTATTTACTTATGTTTGGATCAAACTCTTTTAACTTATTAGTTATAAAGTTAGTTTAGTATCAATCAGCTATAAGGTTAGTGAATTTACAAACAAAAATAAAGAATCATTTTTTAAAAATGCATATTTTCTTTTTTGAAAGAAGAAGTAAATTTTAGAGAAAATGACACCAAGTGCCTTTAATTTTTTTTTTCATTTTACAATTATAATATAGTAGATTATTATCTACTATTATATAATACTTTAATTTTTACTTTTTATAATACCACGTGTTTATTTTTTTTTTTTTTCTCTCTCTTCTCTTTCCTAATCCCTTCTTTCTCCTCCATTCTCGATCTCCAAGTTTGTCGTCATCGTCGTCGCCCACCCTTTTTTGTTCGTCTCCGTCTCTGCTTCCTCTTCATTTTTCGCCTTTTCTTCCTCCTCTGCTTGCCTCTCCTTCTCTTTCACCTTTTCACCTTGTCTCAAACTTCTCTTCCCCTCTCTTCTCGCCTCTGTCTCTTCGTCTCTCTTCTCGCCTCTGTTTTCCTCGTCGTCTCTGTTTTCTTCCTCTCTCTTCTTTGTCTGTTTCTTACTCTTCGTCATCTTGGAATCTTCCTCCCTGTCATGTTCGATTCTCCTCCTCCTCATCGGAGGTGATGCGACTTGACAATCTGGAAAGAGAGAGACAGATAGAGAGACGCCGCAACGATCGGAGAGGGGCGATGACAAGAGATCGGCGACAACGAGAATGAGTGATGGGAGTAGAGACGTGGTGGCGGAGACAGCTGGAGAGGGGGCGGCGGCTAGGGTTTGTAAACCCTAGCTGAAACCTTATTTTGACAAATTACCTTTTAGTACTTGTTAATTTTACAAAATTATAAACCAAACCCCGCAGTTTATTAATTATTTGAAAAAAAATTCTAAACAACATCAAAGTGAATAGAGTGAAATAACACAACAAAAATGCCGAATTTTAGTGAATATACTCATGTTGTACTCATTATGTGAGCATTTTTTAGTGAATGAACCTGTGTTGTACTCGTAAGTTAATCAAGTCATAAAAAATATTAAACTTTCAATTCCTAATAATTATGTTTTAATCTCATTTTTTTATTCTATACTCGATTTGTACTATTGTTGTACTCGTTTTTGTAGATATTTATTGGTGTAATTAATAAGTCTTAAATAAGTTGCACTACACATGTACTCGATATTTGTTGCTCAACAAAACCTTTATAACACTACTCTGTATTCGAGTTATACTTCACATGTATTCGAGTTGTACTCTGCACTCGGGTTGTATTTTTTCTCACTGACTTAAATGGTTTGGTCAAAGCGGTCAAATTTCTGACATGTGGTCAATACGCAGGTCAAACTGTTGTATTTTTAAATATTTTATTTCGTATTTTTATTTTTAGTATGTTTTTCAAATGTTGTTGTATTTTAAAAATTCTTTTCGCCTATTTGTGGTAATCACTCTAAATTTTATGTGAATATGCGAAAAACTTACTTTTTATGTTCTAAAGAGGAAATTACACAGTATTGGCTTTTTTGAGATTTTAATATCAGTTTTGAAACAAAGAAATTATAATTTCACAAATGAAACTGCCGAATTATAAATGAAACTGCCGAATTATAATTTCACCTTTGTGTCAATATTTATACCCTCTTCATTCTTGTTTCTCTCTCCAATATTACGCATATCTCAGTTTCTGTGTCCTCTCCCTCACTCTCTCTCTCTCTCTCTCTCTATTTTCTCTCTTAAAATCGCATTTCGTCTCTCTTAGTCTCTTTGTTGTGAAAATGATGAAATCAATGACGTCACATTTTCCTTGTTGCGACTTTGACTCTGTCATCATTTGTCGGGAGCCTATGCCATGCCGTTGAATGCGCTGGTGCAGGATTAGAGCACGAAAGCTGCCACCAACCGTCGTGGCCAAAATATGGTGTTGAGGTCTCATTCGCGATGACAACATTGATGCCAATGACGATGCAAATTTCATCCGTTTCCATGGCAGTTTGCGAATAGGGCAACGACTAGTGTTTAAAATCTTGGTTGCAGCCCTAAATATCAAAAATTATGTTTTAGTCCCTACTAGCTTGTAAAATTAGAAAACAGTCTCTGAATTTATAATTTCAGTTTATTAATTATTTTAAAAAAATAAAATATTAAATTTAAATGAAAATAATTTAAATCGATTATATAAATTAAAAAATTATTGTGGCCACTTTTTGTACTAATTTAATATTTTCTATTTACAACTATACAAAAATAAAATAAAAAAGATCAATTTCACTAAATTAGTCCTTAAATTAATAATTTTCATTAAATTATTTTAACAAAACAAGTTTTTCAATAATAAATTTTAATTCTCTAAAAAAAAATAAATTTTAGTAAAATTAAATTTAATGACTTGTTGGTTTCTACTTTGTACTCGTAATTTAATGGAATAATAAAGATGAAGAAATCACATACCAGTTAACTAATAAACAGTATAATAAATAGGTTCGACTTATTAACCTCGATTTCAGCAAAAGCTAGCAACGGGGCATGATCAGTTCTATATTGGTCTTGCGAGCAAACCACTATTGAAATGTCAACGGGAATGTCCGGCTGTTTCGCAGTTTAGATGTCACACGTGATCTGTGTAGGACTCGGAACAGGAGGCCGAATCTCGCTTTCTCCCGATGGAGAGCTCTCTCTCTCCCTCTCTTTGGAGGTGTGTTCTTGTGTATGTAGGAAATGAAGGAGCAAAACTCCTTATATAGGTCCTCAAACGAGCTCGTGGGTCTAACGAGTTTACGAACCCATTTCATTCCCAACTCAATTAGACTTACCAATTGGTCTTGATTCACAATCTCAGTTCATACCTTGACCAACCGGGTTTGGTTCTTCTCAATTGGACTTTCCAATTAGTCTCGGCCCACGGTCTTAGTTCACACCTTGACCGATCCAGTTCGGTTCACCCGTCATAGGTGAACCACTTTTTTCAACAAAACAAAATATTAAAATGATTTTTATAATTTCTTTTTGCCTTGTACACATGTTGCAAGCATTTATTAGTTTTGTATTCGTCTTGTGTTCGTTTTGTATTAATTACACTTGGTCAAAGTATGGTTAAATTTTATGGTGCGTGGTCAGTACACGAAAAAAAAAGATGTCAAATTTTGGCATTTGTGAGAAAAAAATTTCAATATGTTTCTATTTTTGAAATGGCTTTAAATGTTGTTGTATTTGTATATTTTATCCTTTTTTGGTTGTATTTTTATGTCATTCTCCTTATTCTAAATATATTTGGTTTCATATTTCATTATTGATTACCAAAATATGCATTCAATCAATTTTTGAGATTTTATATATAGAATTTAAAATATTATAAATTGATTCTTAATCAGAAAATAAGGGCTAGTAAATGAGTTAATTATCTCAGGTGTCCCTTGAAAATTTTTGATTTGTAATAATATACCCCATAGTTTCTATATTACAATAATAAAATCTTTAAATTTTAATTTGTAAGAATATCAGTTTTAAAATTATAAAATTTAAAAATACCACATTATTGTCAGTGGAGACTCTTATGGAGACGTCTAGTTGAGACTTTTGGAGACCACTAGTGGAGACCTCTAGTGGAGAAAGATTATTAAAGACCTCTAGGAGAGACCCTAGAGACGTATGAAAATTTTCAGTAGAGACTCTTAGAGACCAAGACCTCCTGCAGAGACTTCTTGAAGTCACTAAAAACTTATAGAGACCTCCAGTAAAGATCTCTCAAGACTAAAACTTTTAATAGAGATTCCTAAAAACTAAAAATAATATTTTATAAATTAATTTCTCTCTGATATTTTTATAAATTAATTTTTGAGATATTCTTTTTGAAAATTAATTTTTTAAATTATCATAAAAGTGCAATTCTCCATAGTAAACGGCTTTGAATAAAAGCCCAAATCCAACTTCAAAAGAGAGAGATCCGATTCCTCATCTTAGTATTCGCAAGAAGCAAGAGGGCCGAAATGCAATTTCGCTCCGTATCTTTATCCCAATCAAACCCTGATTGAGATCAGGAATCCTATTCTCCTAAACCGACACGCTTTACTTTAATCTCCACCGTCCATTCCCTCGATATAAACCCCGCTTTCTTGTCTCTTCCTTCATTCTTTCTCCTAACACGCGAAAACTGATTACAACTAAAATCCTCAAAGAACGATATCAGTGGCTCAGAGCTTTCGAGATCTCTAAATATAATCCAATTATTATAGCAAGTGCAACAATATTTTTTATTTTTTTTAAAATATAATATAATATTTTATTTTTATTATAATTTTTATTATTTTATTAATATTTTATTAATAAATAAATTAATATTTTTTTAAAATTATAATATTTTATAAAAATTAATCTGTTCACCCTTAAATATTATTTATTTATTATATTAATAAAATATTTATTTTTTAATATTTTTTTAATACATAAATTTTAAAAAATATTAATATAAAAATAAAATAATATTTTAATTCTTTAAATTTATTTAACATGTTTGCCCATGCTCTTAACGCCAAAAATATTGGAATCGGATAATTTTTTTTGTTTTTTTTTTTTAATTTTTGGTTCCGGTTATGAACGATCAGGTCGCAGCTGCAGCGAAGATGAGCCAGCAGCCACCACCGCCGCAAATGATGAGCCAGCCGCAGATGATGAACCCGGTTCCGGTTATGGTTCAGTCCCGCTCCGTTCATCCACATATGATGAACCAGACTCACCCGGTGATGAACCAGCGTGGTGGTTACAAACCATGGCAGTTACAACAAGATCCAAACCCTAAAATATTCCCCTTCAACAACAACAACAACTTCGTTCCTTCTAAGCCTCGAACTAAATCCAACTGGAAGGGCAAAAATGTCAAATCCAACGCGCCTGTAGCATCTGTTGCTGCTTCCTCCGCCGTGAGCGGTGGCGGTTACAAGCCGCCGAGTCTGAACGATCTCCAAACGCAGAACAGGATGAAGGCTCGGAAGTATTACCATCCGAAGAAGAAATTTAACAACAGATTCATCCCGTATGCTCCTCGCAACACGACGTCGTTTATTATTAGGGCGAAGAAATCGGGAGGTATTGCCTCTCTGGTGTCTCCGTGTCCGGTGACTCCCGCGGTGTTGCCGACGCCGATATTTTCTCCGTCAAGGGAGGTCTTAGGTGACATGGCGAAGGAGGAGTGGGGTGTTGATGGATATGGGTCGATGAAGGGTTTAATTAGGCTCCGGTCTCCAGGGCACGAAGCTGAGGACGACGATGAGGAAGGAAATGGGTCGAGTGAGAGTGATGTGGAGGAGCACGTGGAGGTGGAGAGGAGGCTCGATCATGATTTGAGTAGGTTCGAAATGGTCTATCCAAACTACGGAAGTGGAGAGTACGGTTACAATAATGTGTTGGAGAATAGGGTAGATGATCAGGACACCCATATTGCGCAAGTGGAAGAAGAGATTTTGACATTAAAAGAGAGGTTGTTTTTGATGGAGAGAGAGTTGGGACATCTGCGGAGGAGGTTGCATTTCCTGGAGAGGCGGCAGGGCGGTTGTGGCGGTAATTCCATGGTTATTGAGGATGTGAATGAGGAGGTTGTTGAGAATGTTTCGGAGAATGATGATAATGAGAGTGATGGTGGGTCAGACGTTGGTGCGCATAATACTGGTGTCGACACTAATGATGATTCCATGGAGTATGCTGGTGGTGGTAACCGAGATAATGTTAAGGAGAGTGGTGATGTTCGAATGGAAGATACTGTAGCTAATGATGATAAAGCTGCTGTACCGAATGAACTTGATACAAATAGAGGAAGTGAGTTTGTGACTAACGACGAATTCACAGTGGCTGATAAAGTCAAGGATGGAGAAACTGGAGTTGGGAACGAAGTTACTGATGTAGTATGGTCAAGGAGGGTGAGGTAAAGGGTGTAGTAGTAGAAAATGAGATTGTAGAAGAAACAGTTGTTTCAAAGGAGATTTCAAAGAATGATGATGATAATGACAGTGTCATGAAACAGATTGTGCAGCTCGAATTGCAGGCAAAGAAAGATGAACCTTATGATCAAAAAGTATGCTCAGAGAAGAGCATTGGCGGCTGTGACTAATCTATTTGTCCCGCGTTAATGTAAGTCTCTTCTCTAAATAGATAAAATATTTTGGTTGATATCTTGCACGATGGGTAGATGGCACTCAATGTAGATGGTAGTCTGTTTCTTTTTCTTCTTATTATGTTTTGTTGGTCCAATGGGGAAAATGAGTAAAGACATTAAGATTTTGTAATATTGTTTTCCCTTTTTGGCTTAACAATTCTCAGGAGTAGCAAGTAGGTTCTGTGTTTTCCTTGTTTTTAGGATTTTGAATAGACCATTGTAATTGGAGATTTCAGGAGGTTTGTTCTGTTCTGTGCACTGCATTTTCTTGCTTTTGAGTTTGAATGGGACATTGAATGTTTATGCTGAATCTCTAACTGTAATGTACTTCCTTTAATTTCGTTCTGAGAATATATTTCTTTAATTGATGATTGTAAGGAACTGTGTTGTTATTCTGTTGTCTAAGATCCAGTGTGAATTTGTAACTGTGATAGATATATGGTAATTATCTCTATGAGGGATATAATTTCTGTTGTTTCTCAACTTTTTGACTTCAGGGTATCTTTTAGCCATGCTATTGGGCTAGTTTCTATTTTCAGAGGATGGAGAGTTATTCAATAGTTGAAATTTAGAAGTTTTTGATCAGGAAAAAGTACTGTTCTCTTTGATTATTTAAACAACCATGTTGCTTACACTTGCAAATAGATTAATTTTTTGTTTACAGAATTGCTTCTGATTCACTTGCATTGGTGAGTTGAGTATATCTATCTCGAAGTTTAGCATTGATTGAGTTGAACTCCAACTAATTTGAGCTGTTTATTCATTTTACTGCCCCGTAAGTGCTCTGTCTTCATGTGGGAGATATAGCTATGAAAGCTGTAAATGTTTTTGAAATTGAAGGTGTGGGTAACCATGTCAATATCCTTGCTTTTCTCTTGCAGCAACTGGGTATGAATTTTCTTTGTAAAGAGGAAACTCTGAGTTGTGTAAACATACATTCTATCTGCATATTTACGTGATGAAGAATGTTGTTGAAATGTTTTTAATATTCTCATTTGCTCAGACTTTTGAAGCTCTGGGCTTGGGATTGCCTTTCTAGATGGATGCTTTTATTTCTATGACTTGTTACTTGAATATGTATTTATCATTTTTGGTTGTATTTGAGGATCACCCAAATGAGTGGGCGAGAACATGGTCTTGGTTTGAAGTTGATCCAGATGGGATGTACAACATAATTTGTGCTGAGGCGATCCTACAGGCTTTGCTGCTTTGCGGATCGGAATCCTTCTCAAGTGATGCTCATTATTATAAATTTTCACCTGCATCTGGAATAGAGGTGATGCAAATAAATACCAAGGCATTTTCTTATGCCCTTGTATTTTCGTTTGAAGTAATGCAGCTGATTATTTTTTTCAGATACTATGGAGGAACACTGCAGCCACGCAGAGTTACAGAAATATTGGCCTTCAATGCTGTACAGGGATGATATTTGCTCGGGGGAGCTGCTGACAATTCGGAGAGTTAGGAAGCTTCGGATGCCATTAAATTGCGCATAGCTGAAGCGATAGTTGTTGATGGGATAAAAATGTTGTTACCGCCTTGAATTTGCAGATCTCTCTCCAATTTTATGTGGATGTAGACATCTGGTCTGTTTGCTCAGGTAATGCTTTTGCAAATGTCACATACTCAATTCAATTTGTTAATTTAATGAATGATATGATCATTTGTAGCATGTTTTACTTTAATGTGTGACGCTAAAATATTAGATTCGGACTGATTTATGCTTCTCAAGTAATTAGGAACGTGTTTCGTTTATGATATTGAAGGAGACTGTTTCAACCTTCAGATGCCCATGTTCCTGAGTCCTTTTGATTTCTTCAATTCTCTAAACACTGCTCTGCACTTTTTATTTTTTATATCGAAGGAATCGTCAATGGCGGCTTTATACACGAACCTGACTTGAATCTGAAGGAACAAGTGTTGCTTCTTGTGGGTTTCTGCCTCTGGCTTTTGCTTTGGGTTGCCTTTTCTTTCCCTTTCATTTTTCAACTTCTAGGAGCTGAAAATGACCCTCTCATTATCTTTTCAACTTTTGTTTTTGGTCTGAATTATCTTTCCAACTTTTATGTCACCTTTTATGGGGGAATAAATCCCAAACCTTGAAGATCAACACTTAGATGTAAATTCCTTTGTTCATGCTCAAAGCATATTGCCGTTTAAGTTCATATGTCAAATCTGACGAGGTTTTTCAAATTGTAAAGAAGTTTTCTAAATTAAAATTTAATATGAGATTTTTTATAATTATATGAACTATGTATTTATACAAATTTTATTTTTGTAATTTTAAATAATATTTTATTTTAATCTTGACTATTTATAAAAAAATAAAAATAAGTTTATAATATTCCGGGACAACGTAACACTAGTTTTTTATATTTTACTATGAAATCTAATAAATTTGCCAACACACTATTTACTCGGGCAATTTGCTACTTAAACCTATTGTTAACAAACACGCTATATAATTAGGTAACATCAAGTTTCCTACGTGATTAATCGACGATCATGAAAAGTTAAAAGCCAAGCTTTCATGGTGCAATCTTGTTAATCTGACTGTAAGTAAGAGATGATCCATTTAATCAAACAGGTATCATCACTAATTAATGAGATTGGAAGGGTAAATAAAGAAGAGTTCGTTCTACACCGTTGAACATTTTGTTTCCTGTATAAATGCAAATACTTAAAGAGTCAATTAACCGATTGCTCCCTTCTATCTCTCAATCTGTCCGTAAATGAACGAAAAGAATATTGTTGTATCCCTGGCTAATTCTGATTTTCCCATCGCTGTATCTGCAAAACAAAAAAATCGATGTGCTTCATGGTTTTCTGGTTTCGTCTTCATTGCACAAATGTCAAGTAATTCACAAATTAGAAAGAGAAATCTTACAGAAGTTTGAGGGTCATCTTGGTTTCCATCTCAATTGGGTATCCAAATATGCCAGCAATAATGGCTGCATCATCCATTGTAACATCATATGTTTTGGCGCTTGATTTCCTGTTAGAATACACAATGCACAATAGAAGGTATGAATCTCACTCTAAAATTTTGAAATTGATCTCCGTGAATTGGCAAAAATACATACGCATAGGTTCCTGTCGTTGAGAATCTGAGACCGAGCAAGATGTCAACCACAAACTTCATTTGTCCATTCTTTCTGACAATCTAAAACATCGGACTTGAAAGGCGTGAGGAATTGAATTGGCAAAGCATGATGATCTTATAACGGAACAAGCTTTATGTTTTTATCATCAGTACATGTCGAACTAGTGATATTGTTGATTGCTTCATACCTGCTTGCCCATAAGCCCGTTTCCTGCATTGTCTATCCAACTATCTGTTTCAGTCTGCTGTATAGAACACGCGTTCATTAGACTGCACGCTCCAAAGAAGAGAACTGACTGATCTGAATGCTTAACTAGACAAATGCATCATTTGTATGATCCAACAGAAACAGATTAAGGCATTTCTTTTCATTAGCTTAGACAGATATTTGTTCAGTCAAAGAAATAAGGAAGAGTGCTAATGTCATCAAACGTTATCACCTGCGAGCTCCATATCATCTGCCATTCTCCCTCGAGGAGCTCCAAATCATCTTTGGGGGTATTCTTATTGGAAGTTATGAAATCATCAATTGCCTACATAGGAAGTTGTTGCATAGTATAATTAGGAATAGAGTAAATATAATGAGCACAAAGCAAGCTCATGTCTTTGAGATAGATGTGTATAGTGTTTCATTTGTACCTCTCTCACTCCTACTCCTGTTGAAATGGCTGATAATAACTTTTGCCTAGGTTCAGTTTTCTTT
>CAODLS011422602.1:0-10163 GCA_948243855.1 Flueggea neowawraea | reverse complement strand
ATGGTGAAAGTGGTGGAGCAGTGGTTGATAAGGTGGCGGTGCCAGAAGATGCTATTTTGGCCATTGGTTACATACTCCACAACACCCTAAATGAGCCCCTAAGAAATCGGGGGCTAATGCAGAAGGAGCTCAAAATCAGGTTACGATCAAGTGTCAAATATCATGGGATCAAGATTTTCAGTTTTGCAAGATGACCATTAGGAGAGGGAGACTGAGTTGGTGAGTAATGTAATAAATGCTGGTGCTTCAAATATCTCCAAGAAAGGCCAAAACCCATCAACTTCCAAGACAAACAAACCAATTAATCCTAAAAAGGCAGCACAAGCTAAGGTCGGTTTATAGAAACAAGGGATTTTAACACAAATAATAGTTTTTGAAACTAATTGCAGATGACGACACTGTATATATCCTCTTTCATCTCTAGACAGTTTTAGAATACCATTTACATTTAAAAACAAAAGTGTAAAGATGTGATTCTCCTCTAATTAAGGAGAAAAAAAAGGGAGAAGTGCCACCCAAAATCTCCTACCAAAATGAACCACCACCTGTACTTATCCAAAACGAAAAAAAAATCTCATTTCAAAGAACAATATTCTGGATATTTTATTTGTGATTTATTTTTTTATACTACTAAATCTAATTTTATTGTTTTGCTCGAAGTATTAATTCAAGGATATTGATTTATTATTTAAAGCATATTATGGCCAACAATGTAATAATTTTTTTTGTTAGTGTGTTTGTGTTGTATACTACTAACAATACTACAATATTTTATTGACCAACTATTATATACACCATTAATGATAATGCTTAAAAATTAAGTTATTAAACCATTTATATTTTTTTCCTTGAATCCCTCTATTAATGCCTTAAACATACTCATAATCGTTTTGTGGTCAATATCCACCCAATGTCCTTTAAATATCTTTGAGTTGAAATAATTAAAGATACTCATATTCGTTTTGTAACCAATATCCATTCAATATTCTTCGAATATTTTTGAACAGAAATAATATCTTTTAGAGTTATACATAATTTAAGTGTTATATACACTCGTCCTTGGATATGGGTGTTGCAGTAATTACAACTCAACAACAATAGTAGTCCTCATCAGTAGATTACATACAAAATGAAAATAAAAAAAAAGCAACACATTAAACTAGTATCATTGTAATAATAATTGGGCATCATCACTATCAACCAACAGCTTCCCAAAACTAAAATAGCAATTTAAAAAACTACCATTTCCACCTCAACTCCATCCTTCTCTCTCCTGTCTCAATACCTCAGTATACTTAAACGCAATAATAGCTCAATATACTCGTTATAATCAACAAACCACAAATCACAAAAAATTCACTGTCACTCTTCACGTCCTTTGGAACTCAAATTTCATATTTGCCTGCACGTCAGTCCAGGAAAAAACAAAACCACCCAACGCCGTTGTTTCGATGTGCCTCTTTGTTAAATTATTTTCCTCGGACTCTTTCCGATCTAGGCCGCGAAGGGAAAGAAGCAGGAGGAGGTGGAGAAGCGGCGTGTTTAGTGTGAAGATAGAGAGAGAGAAAGGCGAAGGAGTTGTGATACTTTTGGAAAACAGAGGTGAGGCGGGGATGAGTGGGTTTCAGAGAAGAGGCGTCGGGGTGGGTAGAACTTAAAGAAGAGAGGGGTATTGGGGATGAGTGGGTTTCAGAGAAGAAGTGTCGGGGTGGGTAGGTTTCAGGGAAGAGAGGGGCGTCGGAGAGAAAGGAAGGACAGAGTAGAGAGACATGAGAGAGAAGAGAGAGAGGATGAGTTTATGTTGACAGTTAAGGGTTTAAAGGGGAGTGAGAGGATTGAGATGCGAGATTACAGGGTTGTGATTCTCTCTCCCATTTGTTTATTGTAGTAAATCTAATTAGAATGTGTCTTTGAGTGTAAATAGTTTTGTCTTACAATGCAATAACTTTAAGAACGCTGATTAGTGTAATATGTTCTGAAAAGACTACATAGGGTGTAATTTCCACTAGAAACAAACCCACCAAGCCTAAAATAACCTTACGACCCACAAGCCTAATGCCATCCATGAAAACACCATGACACCTTCCTCTACATTGACCCACCCAGAGACCTCAAACATTATGACATTTTTGTTCCCCCCTACAACAAACAATTCCATAAGCCTCCCTCATAGTGACCAAAAGAATACAGACCCAAACATATTAATCCTGCACTACCTTAGATCTGAATAACTGTATTGTAGTCACCATTGAGAGCCCACATCTCATAAGATTGGTTGAAAAAAGTAGAGGGAGTTATGAAAATGGTTAAGGTGTGAGTAAATGAAGGCCCCTGAAAAATGCAAATCTACAATTAGTCTGATGGCTAGATTAAAAATAAGGAAGGGTTTAAAGATGAACAAGCCATCGCCTTAAGCTTGCAGGATCTTAGGAAATGAGTTTGAGGGTGAACTGATGCATTTGGAAGTTGAAGAACAAAATGGTGAGAAGGAAGAGGATATTGAGATGGGTGAAGACCCATCATGCTAATTTAAGGTCTCTCTTTCCCCTATCTTCTATGATGAATAATATCTTTATTTGGAACTGTAGGGGAGTAGAAAGTGCTAATTTTCAAAGGGCCTTTTGGGGGTAGATGACTAGTAACAGAGCCAATTTAGTGGCATTGTTAGAATCTCGTATTAGTGGAATTACAACAAATAGTGTTATTCAAAGACTAGGTTTTTCCATCTCTCACAGGGTGGAGACTAATAGATTTAGAGGAGGGATTTGGATTTTGTGGAAGGATTGTATTTAGGTGAGGGTTCTGGTTAATGATTTTCAATTGATGCACTTAGAATTTTGGAATAATCGAGATAATCGTGGTTACGTCACCACAAGATATGGTAGCCTGAGATTCGTGATTAGTAAGTAATTATGGCCGGAACTGGTGTCAATTAAGGATACTGTGGTTGGAAGACCTTGATGTTTGTGTGCTTATTTCAATGCCCTTCTTTTGGATAGGTCTTTGTTTGGAATGGCTACTTGTTGTTTGTTTAGGGGTTGATTCCAACAATCTAGATTGAAAGAACTGAAGTCCAGGGGCTCAGGTTTACATGGGCGAGAGGTTCGCTTTATGAATGGTTGGATCGACACTTTGTTGCTATAGAGTGGTCTAAGAAGTTTGGAGATGAGCCTATTTTCCACTATCCGAAAGTTTACTCGGATCATAGGCCTTTGTTGATCAGATGTAGTAAGACATATACTGATGGTGGTGCGAAATCTTTCAGATTCATAAATCCTTGGGTAACTGATCCTTCTTTCCACAAAATGCTTCAGAGGAGTTAGGCCCAGCGCATAAATATTACTGAGAGCATTGATTGTTTCTTTAAAGCTGCCACAGTGGAATAGAGTCTTTTAGTCATATTGGAAAGTGTAAGAGAGAGCTCCTAGCAAGGATTGGTGGGATTAAAAAATCCTTGGAATTTTTCCATTTCGATTACTTGGTAACGTTGGAAAGAAAGCTTCAAACCGAATTAGAGACTGTATTGGCCTAGGGAGATGCTTTGGAACCAAAAATTAAGGTGTGAGCGGATTAAACATGGTGATATAAACACCCACTACTATCACAACAAGTTAAATCTAAATATAAGGAAAACAGATAAGGATGTTGAAGTTGGATGGGAGGAGATGGTGTTCGTATGAGGAACTTAAGAGGGTAGAGGTGGATTGCTTCACTTATCTTTATAGGAAAGAAGATGAAATTGTTCCAGCCTTTTCGATATCTGGTGAATTTTTGATGCTAACTGCGGATGAACTTGACAATTACATGCTATAATTAGTCAGAATGAAGTCACAATTGTTGTTTCTGATATGGGTCCAATGAAAGCTGTAGGGAGCGATGGGATTAATGGCTTCTTTTGCCAAACACAGTGGGAGACAGTGGGGGAACCTCAGTTTATACAGCAGACTTTCGAGTCCAAGTGTATACTAAAGGAGATTAATACAACATTATTGGTTCTTATACCAGAAATTGAATCTCCTTCTAGCCTCAATTAGTTCAAGCTAGTAAGCCTTTGTAACGTCATATACAAAATCGTTATAAAGGTGTTGGATAATACAATAAAGAGGGTTATGCAAAATCTCATTAACCTATCTCAAGATAGTTTTGTGCCAAGCAGGAATATAGTTGAAAATATTATCATTGCCTAGGAGAAAGTGCATAATATGAGGCATTTGAATGGAAGCAAAAATATGGCATTCAAAATTGATCTGCAGAAAGCCTATAACAGGCTGAGATGGTGGTTTATTGAGGAGGCCTTGAAAGAGGTACGGTATCCTCCAAAATATGTTAAGCCAACGATGTCTTGTGTTTCTTCTTGCTCTATGCAGATGCTTTGGAATGGAACTCCTCCAACCATATTTTGGCCTTCTTGTGGAATAAGAGAGGGCGACCCAATCTCTCCATATCTCTTTATTTTATGCATTGAGAGATTAGTCTAAGATATAGAAGTGATGATAGAGCATAGAAGATGGGAGCCTATTAAACTCAGCAGAGATGGTCCTTCATTATCACATTTTTTTTGCAGACGATCTCATTTTGTTTGCAAAATCTTAACGCTCTTAAGTGGAGATCATTAATGAGGTATTAAATGGCTTTTGTAAAGCTTCAGGCCAGATGGTTAGTAAAGAGAAGACCATTATGTATGTCTCTACGGTACAACGTACTCTGAAGTTGTGATACTCAGTGGCGTATTTCATTTTAAACTGGAAGAGGGCCTGGGCAACTACTTGGGAGTTACTCTACTTCATGCTAGAGTTACTTCTGCTACTTATTCTCAAGTGATTGACATAATGCTGAAGAAGCTGACGTCATAGCAAAGTAAGAGTTTAGCTCTTGTAGGGCGGGTGGCTTTGGCGTAGGCAGTATTATTATCAATCCCGTTATATACTATGCAATCTACTCTCCTCCCTTAATCTGTCATTACTAGGATTGAACTAGCGCACAAAATTTTATTTAGGGCACTAATAAGCATGGTAATTCCATGAAATTGGGGGGCTTGGAAGGATGTGTGCCAACCAAAAGATAGAGGTGGGTTGGGATTGCACAGACTAGTAGAGTGTAATAAGGTTGTGTTGATGAAAATGGGGTGCCAACTTCTAGTTACTGATGTGGCTTTGTGGGTGAAATTGCTACGTGTTAAGTATATGGACTGTTCGGGAATTCTTCCTAAGCAAAAAACACAAGCAAAATATTTCCTAGCTTTGGAGAGGCTTATGCAAATTTTGGCTGAAATTCTAGGCTGGCATTTAAATCGACGTGGCGAATGTTAATCGAACACGTTTCTAGAGTGATTTATGGTTTGGAGAAGAGCCTTTAATATTCAGTGCCCAATAGTAACTTAACGAAGAAGAGTGGGAGGCGAAAGTGTGCCAATATGTTAAGAAGAATAATGGCTGGAATTTTAGTGCTTTAAAGGAATTACTCCCAGTGGATAAAATTGAAATGCTTGCAAGACTAGTTACACTGCATCCGGAGGCAGATGATGACTAGATCTATTGAAGAAGCTCCAACTCAGGAAATTTTACTATCAAAGGGGCATATGTTGCTTTACTCCAACGGTCATATGGTATGAGGATATAAATACATCAACAAAAAGGTAGAGAGATGGTGGAACAACATATACGAACATTGTGCTAACATTTCTATTAATTTCTAGCAACAAAAACACCAAAGATCAAGTTAGAGACAACATCAAAAGCATCAAGCTTATATACCAAACTCTAGCATAGTGCTTCAATATTTGTAAACTCTTTGTGTATGGGAAATGTCTGTTGTGAACCTAAGAAAACAATATTGTGAAGACTCTAGAGGTGTGAGCCGATAATCAATCTTGTAGTTGGCCTTAGAGATATGAGCTGCAATCAACCTGTTATAAAACTTTGTTGGATTGAGCTAGAATCGATCATCGTTATAGTGAATTGGAAAAATCTTAAGTGGGAACTTAGGTAGTTGACGTATACACGATTAACCGAACTACTATAAATTGTGAATACGTGTTTGATGGAGAAAAGCATCAAATCTGATAGATTTGGAGGGACACAGATTGATCGAATGTGTGTAGTCGAAGCCAGTGGCGTATAGTAGTATGTTCAAGTTGTGGCATGAAGACTGGAAACACACGACTTACTACACGGGAGTGTCTGAGCCTGTGTATTGGCCAGCTGCGACACACGACTTGGGACACAACTATGTGTCCGCCTATGTAGTTCACTGTTTCAGTTGTGCTTTAGTTTTTTGTTTGTGTTTGGCTCGTATGTTGCACAACCCTGTCTGTGTCTTATTGAATCAAACCATGTCTTGTTGTCTAACGTGCTTTGGACATGTTTTAGGATTTGTTTCAACCTATTTTGGCTAGGATTCATGTAAATCATATATATAAAGGCTTCAGAAACATATTGTAACCTTTTGTTTTGTAGACTTTCATAGAATAAAGAATAACCGCTCTTTCTGCCATTGACGTAGATCATATTGATCGAACCACATAAATTCCTTTGTTGTGTGTGTGATTTCTCTTACATTATTCTTCTGTTTATCTCGTTTAATTCCTAACATTTCTATGGTTGAAAAACACTTGTATATATCATTATTTATTTATTAAATTCAAATACAACTATACCCTGGCTTGAAATTATTTATATTAATTAGAAAAATTGTGTATCATATCCTAATAATTATATTATTTAATAATAAATTAATTCATAGTTATATACATATAATTTATTTTATTTTTTAAAGCCTATATAGTTTATTTCATCAATACATTGTTTTCATCATATCATTATGTTATTAGTATTTGATTATAGATAATGAGATATTTAATCTTAAACTATTCTCGCATTGACACCATTAGTCTGCTAGTTGAGACCCTTAAGGAAACAATTGTTGTTAGAAAAACGGATCCACCTATAATCTATTATAGGTGGAATCTAAATCCAAATTGAATTGAACATCTATTAGATTCTTGTTAGGCTTGGATTAGTAAGCTAATCCTAGTTGGAACTTGGAGCATGGGCTTTTAATGTGGTTAGAAGAGTTCAAACAAGTCACCATATAAAAAGGCGGCTTAAAACCCTAGCAAGATAACTAATCACAACACACAAAGCAGAAAACACTCCCCCTCTCTCCTAGTGTGTGTCCTCGACCTAGACCAAAGAAGAAATTCTTCTTCGGCTAGCACACTACACATTTTTGCTGAGATCATTCTGCGGCTCTTGGGTTACAAATCAATAATATGTTCCCGTCATTAACACGATCATAGTTCGTAGAAACTAGTGATGAATTAATTTTTTTATCCAATTGTTCTATTCTTTTGTGTGTATCAAGGTAGGATATCGATCTATCTATTTAATTATTCATTGGTTTATTTCTGTTTGTTTATGATTGGATAACTTCTGTCGAAAACAGTAATCAAACTAGTTGGAAGGCCTACATAATGTATATTTGATTTATAATAATTTTAATAAATAATATAATAAAAATAAAATGAAAAAATAAATAATTAATATTTTAAAAATAATCTAATCAATCAGTTGAGTTTAACTTTCAAATGTATGCAACATACATAAATTGGTTCTTTTTATTTTAAACTTTTTTTATTACAAATATCGATTTCTTTAGATAACTGAACTAAAATTATCAAAGTGATTGATCAAAACAAATTTATTATATAATCAACTAAATACAATATAGATCTATTCAACTAAATTCATCTGGTTAAGTATATCGCTTATAATTTATTTTATAAATTGAAATCGAAAATCTTAAGTCAAGTTTTTTTGTTCTGATATGTTTTATATTTTTAATATTTTTTATATTCCATATTTATTCTTTATGATTTTTATCTTGTTATTGATTTTTGTAGTTGAGCATAATAGAAACTGAAAATTTTGTATAATATTCTTATAAAATCAATGAATTATCGCAAGAATTGTATAGGTTGTAGAATTTACCATAATCCCTGACTTTATTTCTCTATTTCTACAATCTTAATTATGATAATAAAAACTTCATAATTAATCATTAAGATTGTTAATTGAAATCAAGAGATAAAGATTACTACTATTCTAATAAAAATTTTAAAAATAATATTTCTTGAAAAATATTTTTTATATATTGTATTTTTAAAAGATATCAATTATCAAAATATTAACAATCTTCTATTATTAACTATTGGGACGAACCTAGTTTGGTCAAGACTTAGGAGTCTTATTCATAGGCCTATCCTAATTAGATGAGTCCTAATTGAGTGAGTGAGAAATATTGATTCTATATATGTTGTAGAAGAGATAAACTAGCACCTCTATAAGTAGGTGTATCTAAACTCTAATTAGGTTTAGACAACTGTAGACATCATAGATGGCACAATCCTTCTCTCTTGGAAAGCAAGAGAGAGGTCGTCGACCTCCTTAGCTAGAGAAGAGGATTTCGCTCTTCTTATCCCCACTCCAATTCTACATCCATGGGAAACTTCATGCGTCACTTAGATGGTGAACCAGACTTACATTCTTGTCGCTTAAAAAGAATCATGGTTTGCATGCAAACCTAGGATAAAACTCGATCCCGCTTCCTCTATTGATTTCCGCTGCGCTTGTCGATGATAATAACTTGAACCGTTTTATTTATTTACGATTTGTTTGATTAGTTATTTGTTGCATGTGATACTTTCATTAACTAATAAATTAAGAACTTAATAATTAAATTATATAATTATAGAAAAAAAATAGAAAATCATAAGATCTTAAAAAATTCAATAAAAATTAATTGACCCACTTTTCGTATGCCTCATTTATGATTTCTATACAGAATGACTACTAGAATTCCGATATTAATTAAATAATTAATAGACATCTATTATTAATTAACTAATTAATTGCTTATAAATTAATTAATAAATATTATTATTTACAATTTAAAAAAATAAAAATAAGAATTATAAGAAAAATCAACTAAAAAACTAACTGTCATGACCCATTTCTGGGACCATGACCGGCGTACGAGGTGAACCGTCTATGAGAGCCCAACTCATCCCGCACAAGCCTCAGATAACAGAACATTTACCCAATAATCATATTTAAAGAAATATATACAAAAATAAATAAAGATTTAGTCTTTATGAATTAAAAACAAAACATATGTAATATAAATTGCGGAAATAATTTCAAATTAAAACATTTGAAATGTCTAAAACAGTAATAAAAACAAAAACCAATCACACAGGAACACGGTGTGAAGCATCTAACAAATTATACAGACGGAGCCCGAACAAAAGGGCACTAACTGAAACTGCTAAAATGCATCACCAGGTACTGAATGCTGAAAAACCTCAATCAACCAAAATCACCTGCAAATAAGAATACGGGAGAAACACAAGAAGAAAAGGGGTAAGATCTCTTAGTGAGGAAACGACATTTCAGAGTGGCTTTAGGCCTTTCAAAAATCGTTTGAAAACATTTAAAAATACCGCACGCAGATATAAATATATATACGTATACATGCTAGATACCAAATAGTAGTTTCGAAATTCATTTCGAAATTCTTCACAACCACAGCAATAACAAGGATAAAGATGTACAAAAATATTTATTTGAAGACGTAAGTAATAAAACGTGCAAAAGTTCTTAACATACATTCATGCTAAAGTTCATCTTTTAGAACAAAAATGAAAACGTTATCAAAGTCAAACATTTCTCTTTTGTATCAAATCGAAAACATTTTCAAAATCACAAATCATGCTATGCAGATATCATACCAAATGATATCTAGAGCTGATTATCAATGATCATATGCGCGTATTATATCAGAACTTTTCTGACTTGATCAGATCAAAATAAACTAGCAACCTTATGAGTCCAAATAGTACCCGACTCAAAAGGGCTACAACTGACAGACTTAGGGACTCTAAATAGTACTCCGTCCACCGTAAGGGTCTCAAAGCTGTAACAAAGTAGATACTGATATAAGAACATCTGCAAGCATTGCAGTCCCGTGCTCTAGCTAAATATACCTTGTCAGAATACAGAACAGTATAATACGAGGAAATGAGCAATATCACAGACTCCTCAAAATTTGTATCAAACAAACCGACATGGGACCACTGTCAAAATCACAAGTGGACTCTGCCACTA
>CAODLS011422579.1:0-17911 GCA_948243855.1 Flueggea neowawraea | reverse complement strand
ACTAAAACACAACCTAAAATAAAACTTTTAAAATAGTAAAACCAACTTTAAATAAACCTTAATTAAACCTACAACTTTTTTTAAAAAAATATTAAAACTTTTTTAAAATTTAAAACAACTTTAAATCAAACTTAAACAAACCTTAAATCAACGTATAAAATACAGAACTGCAATCTTGACTGCATCATCGTCATTACTCCATCTCCTACGTTCAAAACATTCAAAAATTGCCTTTCAATCAACATATTCAGCACCGTTAAAACACCTCTGCAACCTAACACCTCTAACACTTGATTTATCAAGATCACCAGTGCATTTCAAGCCAGTAATAACAACAAACTCATCAATCCCAAATCTCAGGCGTCTCCCACTAATATTAACTCAAAACTCACATTCATTGTCATTGTACACCTCCCTAAGAATCAATGAATGTAGTAATTGATTATGTAAACAAAAAGAATGCATGTCCAGAAAGTAACCAAAACATGTATTCCTAAAACCTTCCAATTGAATAGGGGTCAGCTTCTCCTTAATAATATCTATTGCACCAACATTTACATGCAAACCAAGCTTCCCAACAAAATGATTCCAAGGTTGAACCAAATAACCCCACAGCTGCGTCAATTGAAATAGAAAAATCATATGTCAAACATATCCCAAAAATATATGCTCAATAATAACATAAATGTTTAAGCTCCACCTTAAACTTCTTCCCCTCTACGTCAGAAATCACTTCTTTGGGTTCCGATATTAGAAGTTTCTTCTTCTTCGCCACAGGCCCGGGGGCTTAACCCTTTTTATGGCCATAGGAGATCGAACACCACGCTTCTTCATCATGTCGTCGCCTACTGTAATCGCCGCCGATTCGTCGAAACGACTATTGGAATAAGTTTCGTTGTACGCAAAATGAAACTGAACCCAACAATGCCCTGCATTCCAAAACACCACATCAAAAAATAGAAAATAATCTGACCCCAAAAAAATAAAGTAAAACAAAAAAAAAACATGCAATTGATTTTCCTATACCAAAAAACCTAGCATATTGAGCACAAAAAACACACCCACAAATAAAAAATGTCTCAAACACCAAGATACCCAAATCAAAATTACAACTATCAAAGAAAAGCACAAAACAAAAGAGCCAAACCCACCTGAGAATGTGAAAGAAAAAAGAGAGACAACAACAATATAACTTGGATATACATGATATATGTTCTCTGTCACGAGGCAAGCTATTCGAGCGAGAATTGGAATTTAAATCATTCAAAAAACCCATTAAAGATGAATTTTTTGCTTGAAAAAAGGAGAAGATGAAGTGGGGGGAGAGAAAGAGGCATTTCTGGAAAGTCGGAATATTTTAATAAAAACAGCGTTTTTTAGAAGGAGATGAAAGTGTCTTTATGTATAAATAGATTCAAAAAGGGTATATGTGGTGTAATTTCCACTTAAGATTAATATTTTGACAAAAATCAGTTGAAGTTTCATAATTATTCAAATAGCACATATTTTAGTTTAAGTTTAATGTATGTCATTTTTTCAACTTTAATTTTTAAAAATGTTAGATTTAATCAGATAAGAGTCAATTTTTCGGGATATTTTTTTCAATTTTCTCTCTCTTTATTTCCTTTCTCTCCTCTCTGCTCATCCCTCCCTTCTTTCTTGCCTCTCTTCTCTCATGTTCTGTCTCTTTTGGCATCCCCTCACCCCTCCTCTCTTTTCTCTACTTTCCCGTCGCCTCTCGCCAAACCACCGCACCGTAAGCGCTAGCCATCATCGGCGACTTCTTCGTCACTTGAGAGAGATAGAGCAGTCCACCACGATTTATTTCTTTCCCGTCGCATATGACTTCGTCTTTGTCTCGCATCGTTTGTTCTCTGCCAACAACGACTCTGTTACTGTCCTCTGCCGCTTTACCTTCACCTCCTTTGTCCTCTCCTCTGCTTCGCCTTTGTCGATCACCGTCATCGTCTTGGATCCGCGATCTCTATTGGTGGCTGTGGGAGGAACTAGATGAGCTTTCTTTGATTTTGTTGTTGTGGCAGCTATGGGCGGTGGCTAGGGTTTTTGGAAACCCTAGCTGCTATCTTTTAATTCTTGTATTTTTTAATGTTTATTTATTTTGTTGTAAAATTGTTATTTAGTCCATATTTTTTAATTGTTGTAAAATTGTTATTCTTGAGCGGCTTTGATTGTGTATTTTTGTTGAGATTTTTGGTGGTGATTGGATGGCGATGGCAGATCTAGAATTTTGTGTGGATGAATTGATTGGGTGGCGAAACCCTAGCTATTGCTTTTTTAAAGAAGAAAAACTAAACGAGTTGATTAAGCTGGTTGATTTTAAAGAACATCGTCGCCGATTGATTTTGTGTAGGTTGATATTATTGAGTTTGATTGAATTTGTGCGGGATGATTTTGTTGAGTTTGAAGACCTTTGAAAATTTTTAAAGACCTCCGATGACCTTCTGAAGAACCTTTGAAAACCCTAAGGACACCTTTGAAGACATCCGAAGATCTTCAAAAACCTTCTTTAAAGACATTTGAAGACCTTCGAAGACTTCTAAAGACCTTTTGAAAACCTTCAAGGACCATTGTAAATTTTTGAAAACTTTTATATTTTTTTGTATACCAAGTTAATGTGTGTACCTAAGATATCTAAACACCTACTGAAGACTTATGAAAACCTACTAAAGACCTCTAAAAACCTTTTGAATACCTCTGAAGACCTTTAAAGACTTTTGAAGACCATTTAAAGATTTTTAAAGAATTTTATAGAGCATTGTAGACTTTTGAAGGTCATCTGAAATCACATCTATATATTAAATAAAAAACATTAATAAATTAAAATTTATAAATAATTTGTATATCGAATATATGTACACAAATTATTTAGCTTAATATAATAAAATAAAACTAAAAATTTATTAAATCAAATTTATTATAAAAAATTTATGAAGACCTCCTGAAGATCTCTAAAAACCTCTTGAAAATGTCTAAAGACCTTCTGAAGATATTGGAGATTTTTTAAAAACCTCTAAAAAGTTAGATATTTTTTATACTAAAATTCATTTTTCTCAAAAAAAATTATTTTTTTGTAAAAATATAACTATTTTTTGTCGAATATGACATTTTCAACTCAATTTTATTTTTTTAACATTTTCCAAAATTAAAATTTTGTATGGAATTTGTAAAAATATTATTTGGAGATGGCACCAGGAAGAAGATAAACACGCAACAGTTAACACTGGTAGTAGTGGCAGAGAAGAGAAGCAAGCAAGGCCAAGAATGGCAGCTTCATTATCCATTACTGCATCATCTTCAACTGCCACTATGGGGGTTTCACATAGACCCGCCCAACTATCTCAGCTACTGAAGGTTTCTGCCTCTCTCTAATGGTTCAAGAACGAGAAGCCATGCGTCAATGAATGCTTCTTACTAACTCCACTACCCGTTCTGGGCTTCTTCACTGCTCCTTCCTCACCGTCTTCACTATCTCTTCCCTCTTCGTCTTTCTCAGGTAACTAAAAAGAAACATAATTTACGCTGCCTTCGCTGCATTTCATCGTGTGATCTTTTGATTTCTGTTTCAAAAGTGCGCCTTAATTTTAATGCGGCTGCGAATTAGAAAGGCTCGCTTTTTTCATGGAATTAATTTGAGAAATCTTCAAGTTTGTAACTTTTGGGTTCCTTCATTCGTTCAGGGAAACAGACCCAGTCATAGTGAGTATAATCTCAAGCATAACTTGGTTAGCTTTTCAAGAAATGGCACTTCGTATATGTCATAATATATGCCGTCCTTTACTTTCTCCGGTTAATTTGGTTGGAAGCTTTTCCCGTAGTCGAAATTTTTCAGTTCAGGGTTGTGATGTGGATCCCACTCGATCACAAATGGTTAATTTCCTCTACATACTGTATAAGCGTTTTAAATTTCTGGGTTTTTGTTTGGTCGATGAGAAATGTGACAGAAACAAAGAAAAAATTTGAACCTTTGTATTCTGCTGCTTAGTCTTCCTTTATTAATTCTGTAAATTGATGTGTGATGCATCTTTTTATTCTCTTTATCCTTTTCGGTTTAGAAATACCATGTATTTTTTTTTTGGTGAGTGTTTAATCTTTTCTTTTTCTTTTTCTTTTTTTCCACTAATGCTTGAGCAGCTAGTATTAGAAGTGAAGGAGAAGCTCGAAACAGACCACCGTAGTCTTCCAGTAGGTAAAAATGGAAGAGATGATCCTTTGGTTTTTAAAGGACCGAAGATTTTCTGTTGAAGATGCTGTTGCAAAATTGGTCAAAGCCATTGTATCCTGAATCTGCACTATACTTAGGTTGTTTTTGTTGAATAAATTGCATGATGACAGGAGTAAAAATCAATATGTTTGAACCAAAACATTTAAGGAGCAATTGGTTCTGTTTCGTGAAAATTATTTATTTTCCCTTCTACACTTAATAGAAATAGCGTCAAGAATTTGGAGTGTCTGAACTGTCTGAAGAGTCCATAAAACATGTTGCTGAAACTGGGAAAGGTTATGTGCATGGTTTTCTCGATGTTGATGAAAGACCAGTCCTTGTAGTTGTGGCATCCAAGCACTTTCCTTGGGTAAGATCTCAAGTTGAAGATACCCTTTTTCATCTTCTACAACTTCTGTTCAGTAAGAATTTAATTTATACAAATTTTTATTACATGCTATACCTAAATAACTCACCTCCTTAGTCAATGCAAATATGGAAAGTAAAAAAACTCCATGCTTTCCATTGATGTCGAAGTACCATTATTGCCATGGTTTATTTATTTTTTAAATCTCATTTGCAATGTTTGAATTGAATCCATATTCATATTTATCTCTGATGCATGAACTTCAAATAGAATAACCGTGTTTTCACTGAAGCGAGCACCATTTCACAATCTTTTGAAATGAGCCATAGTACTCTCTTGCAAGTTAGAACAATTATTTTTAAGTTTGATTAGCACTCTTTGATGCTTGAATCATGGATGTGACAATGACTATCATAATTTGAGAGCTGACTTGTTGAAATATTATTGTAAGTTAAAATTTAGTTGAAGCGAAATAGTGACTTGTACATAGCCACTATCAAATTGTTGACCTTTACAGTTCATGTATTTGATAGGCAGACTAGTAATCTCATGCTTCAAGTATTAAAAAATGTTCTTTCATTTTAAATTTTGAAACTGTTTACTCTAAATGCCGTTATATATCTGCTGCTGTCATAGTTTATTTTTATTGATAATCACGATTGCAGGTGCATCATCCTATTGAGGATGAAAAATTGTGTGCCTTTCTAATTGAGAAGGCATTGAGCAAACTCCCTCCAGGGAAACAAGAAATATTAGGAATCATTAATCTCCGGGGCTTTAGTAACGAGAATGCTGACCTTAAGTTCTTGTCCTTTCTGGTAAATTTACAGATTAGCTTGTAGTTCTGATTTCTCTCTCATCTCTTAATATATATTGTATTAGAAACCATTGAAATATGATAGCCTGTGTTCTGAAACATGGAAAATTTGTCTGATTTACAACTACAATTTTTTTTTGGCAGTTTGATGTATTTCATTATTACTATCCAAAGCGCTTGGGCCAAGTCCTCTTTGTGGAAGCTCCTTTCATATTTAATCCAATTTGGCAGTTAACAAAGCCTCTGCTAAAATCGTATGCTTCTCTGGTATGTGATACTGCTGTTTAAAGATATCTTGATTTCTTAAGCTGTTGGATTTATTTCTAAAGGTCACGTTTGCAAAATATTGTACCCTGCTTTAGCTCATATTTATTTTTTGGGCAAGTCAAGGCATATAGAAGTTATTTCTGGAAAAGTTATGCTAGCTTTCCTAGATGCATTAACCATGGGAAGAGTCTCACAGGTGGGATGAGCCTCTTCTTGCGCTCAAGCGATCTAAATTTATACGTTCTCATTATTTAGCATTACTACTTTGATTCTATCTCCTGGATTTTATTTGGTTGTTCATTCCTCCGTAAATAGATGCACAATTTGGTTCATGATATTTTGTCTGTGATGTTTTAGACTCGGCTCTTTTTTTCTTCTGTGGTGACTCAGTACTAATCCAAGATTATTTTAAGAAAATGGTGCTCAGCGTTGATCCTTGACTTCTTATTATGAATTGCTTAAAGTCTGAACACTATATTGGCTACGAGAATCTGGTGCCTGTACCTATTTTACTGAATTCTTGCTGGTGCTATTTCATGCCAAAGTTACTTGCATTTTCTGCTCTACTGTACTGGGTATCGCTCTTTGTTTCAGTTATTTATTCGTTTCTCAAGTTCTGTTGAAAATATCTTGTGCATGAAGGTAAGATTTTGCTCGGTGGAAACTGTTAGAAACGAGTATTTTACAGAAGAGACATTGGAAGAAACCTTTAGAGATTGACGGCGTCTGAAGTCTTGTTTGCCGGACTCTTGCTGAACACATTAAAATCATGATTAGGCAGCTCGGAAGAAAACGAAGAACAGGCCGCGGCATGTGTCTTTTTGGTAAGCTGGAAATTAGCAAGGGCGGAGTGTGTATGAAAAGCACAAAGGCAGCTCGTCAAGGATCAATCCCCCGCGCCCTTCCCTTCTCAGCAAAGATGACACTGTATTCTTTTGATTCCTATATCGTGAAAACATTGGATGAATGATATTAATATCAAGAATCTAATATTGATTGTATAAGCAGAGTATAATAAAACACGATGGTTCCATAGCATTCCACTATTCTACTTATTTACGTATTGCTTCTAATGATTGTGAGAGTAACAATTTTTTTTCTTCCTGACATCGAAATGAAGGATTTCATTACTATGAATCAAGAGCCATACTGGCAAGAAAACAACTGTGAGGGGTTTAAACTCCAAATATGAAGACCTGAGAAAGAACTTGCCTCTCTAACCAAGTAGTGGGCTAACAAAGTTAGGAAAATTGCGTACAAATGCAACCTGCACATTGGAAAGAGTTATTGACAAAGTTTCTGTAATCCTAAACAATCATGCCAACAGTAGAGATTGAAATAGTGATGAAATTTATAGATGAAACTACAGTATAGCAGTCGGACTCTACGACAATATTCGAACCATTTAACTTTGCTCCGACTCAACGTTTCTCTAATCTCCGATGCCTCCACAACCTCCGGATCATGCTGATCTTCAGCAGGAAACGCAATACCTCTGGCAAATCTGCCAAAGCAGGTCCCAAATTACCACTCCAACCTTGGGAGACCTACTGTCAGTAGATGCATCAACATTGAACTTGGTATTTCATGTATTAGGCCTTTTTAGTATGTTTATTTCAAGGTTGATTTTGTTTATAATTTTCTTCTTCATCATTAATCCATTCGCTTCACATCAAATATACTCTTTAACTTAATTAAAATTTTAAAACATATTATTGTAGCAAACAAATATAAATAGGAATATATAAAAAGGACCCTTAAGACATCTCCAATCACAAATACCAAAATGCAGTAAGTTTACCCCAAAATGCAGCTACTAAAGTAACATAGTGTTTGGTATAAATGAATTCCATAAAATTTTTGGCGTAGCACTGTAGCAATACTAAAAAATGATATTGCAAATGGCGTTGAGTTAGACTTCATACCCAACACCAATTCTTACGTTGTGTCAAATTGGCATTGCATTGGAGACGCCCTTATAAATTGACACGGGCTTTAACATATATAATACATATATTATATATAGAGGACGGGACCATATGGGACAACGTCCTTTGTGTGTCTCCATCATTAGTTCACAATACTCTCCCTCTCAAATCCCTATTTCTTTGTTGCCTACAACATATCCTCAACCATAAGAGTTACCTTAATGAACTTTAACTCAATTACAAAATCTAACTAATTAAAATCTCAAATTAAATTAGCAAAAAATTTCACAATACAAACCCTAATTTAGATCGGTAATATAACTAACCCAACAGATTGGTCATTCACAAATAAAAAAATTGATTCATACTAATCAAACAAATTCATGAGCAAAAAGGCGGATTGAGTTGGCAATCATGTCCACCTTGAGAAGGTCCTGAGTTTAACCTCACCTAAGGGGATTGGAATTGGATTGTAAAGGGTAGTCTAAGAATTATATGTATACCAGTTCAAAAAAAATCATATAATACTTGGTTGAGATACTATTCAAAATATACCTAAAAAAACAATAACTTTGTCAAACATATATTTTGGTAAAATCAGTACATTTGAAGTACGCATATTTGGTGAAATGTACACAATTCAAAATATCATCAACCAAACAAGCTCTTAAATCTAGTTAGCAAACAAATTTAAATAGGGACCACATGACACGGTTGCCAAATGTGGGTATCAGATGAAATATTATGCATAATTGTGGAGTCGCTATGTAGTTGTCCCAAAAAAACCTCTACCTTAATCACAACCGTCCACGTTAAACCTCAAAAGATCCGAACCATCCATTCCAACGATTTAAGAGAGCTGACTGAAACCTAGGGTATCTCTACTCTGCAGAAGCTCGAAAAGAAGGTACTTCTCTCCGTTTCCCATCTCCCACAGGTGCTTGTTGAACAACAATTGCTTATTAATATGTCATTAGATCTTAAACATCGTTATCTTTGTGGGTTCTTTATGAATTGAAGCTAATTTTAACTTACTATGGCTAAATAGGCTTATTTACGTTGTAGAGTTTCATGTCTGTTTACTTGTCTGAATGCGTTGTAATCAAATTGGTGCATTGTAATTATGTGCTTCAATGGTTGCATAGTGTGAAAGTAATGTTCTTGCGTTGGTTTGTGTAATGTTTAGATCTGTGAAGATGTATACGACAAAGCAGAAGATCCGCAAAGATAAGGATGCCGAGCCGACTGAGTTCGAGGAGTCTGTTGCTCAGGTTTCGAATGATTCCGTTTTGCTGTAGTTGTGTCTGTTGATTTATTGAAGTTTCTTGTGAATTCATTTGTATTGGTTTTAATTTTTTTTGTTGTGTTTTTATCTTCTAGGCACTCTTTGACTTGGAAAATACCAACCAGGAACTCAAGAGTGACTTGAAGGATCTCTTCATTAACTCGGCACTGTAAGAATGGGATGGGTTTTTGGATGTGTGCAAAATATTGAACTGTTTTTTGTTTCCCTCACGTACTGTGTTTTTTTGGTTTTCCTCTGTGTACAGCCAAGTTGATGTTCAAGGAAGTCGCAAAGCTGTTGTCATTTTTGTTCCTTACAGATTGAGAAAAGCCTACAGGAAGATTCACGTTAGGCTTGTGAGAGAGCTTGAGAAGAAGTTCAGTGGGAAGGTAATTTAAGATTCTTTGTGCGTTTGTGAGTATTTTTATTATGATTCCGTACTGTCACTGAGTGATTGATGGCTGTACCTTAGGGAAGCTCAAAATTAGTGATTTAAATGAGTTGTGACATATGTGATAACTTTAATTAAGTTACCCATAACTAAGTTGGTAAGCAAGCATAAACTTGTAGGCCCATTCTGAGTTGACTCATGGGCAACAACTATCAAAATGTAATAACTTTAATTAAGTTTGTCAGTGTCCCAAAAATGTAGTAAACAGGCATTCAAAGGTTTAGTTTTTCGGATGTTGAGATACCATTGGTTGTGGAACTAAGATTGAGAATATGTTTTTCATGCATTTTCTTTCATTAGATATGATATTGGGGATTTAATACCTATGCCTATGGATTTGACAGCACTCAGTTTGCGGCCCTTCTATTTTTGCCTAGTAATTATCTCTGGTTTATGTCTTCGGTTCTTGTAGTTTGGCCTTGTATACAATTTAGAAGAGCATGGTGGAATCTTGTTCAATGTTCTTTTGATGTAGTTAATCAGCTGTTGTCATGTTTCATTTTTTAGCATGACTTGCCATGTTATAACTTTTATCTGCTGAATCAATTTCTTTTGGTGAATGATTGTGTTTTAGTCTGAGGAGGTGACAATTGTGTGTTCAGACTTCGGAATTTTAGAAGTTCCATACAATGAAATATCAGCATCCCAAGTTATGTTATTTAACATGTTATATTTCTTATATATGTCTCTGATCTGTTTTTGAAATGCTTTTTAGGATGTAATCCTGATGGCCACCCGCAGGATAGTGAGACCACCAAAGAAAGGTTCAGCTGTTCAACGTCCTCGCAGCCGTACACTTACTTCTGTGCATGAGCAAATGTTAGAGGATCTTGTGTTGCCTGCTGAGATTGTTGGGAAGCGTGTTAGATATAGAATTGACGGATCCAAGATAATGAAGGTAACCTAAATATTTTCTCACCTTAGAAAATGTCTTGAAATGCATGAATTCTCAACTGTGATGCACACGGGATAGTTGTGATGCATAACGTATGTTATTTTAGAGTGAATAATATTGTATTTGGATAATTGACACCTATCATTCAGTAGATGGATTTTAAAAGATCAGTAATGTTTAATCTTATATGCCAATTTCTTTGTCAGGTTTTCTTGGATCCAAAGGAACGAAACAACACAGAGTACAAGTTGGAAACATATTCTGCAGTTTACAGGAAGCTTACTGGCAAGGATGTTGTGTTTGAGTTTCCATTATCAGAGGCATAGAAAGTTAGCACTGTTTTTGTTTTTCATGTGTTTGCTTAAAATAATGCTTTGAATGGCTATTTAAATTTTGACATTGATGAGTTAATTTGGAGACTGGGAAAACCAAGTGTTGGAGTCCATTTCTTTTTTCTCCCTTCGATATTTCAATGAAATTTGGTACATTTGGTGCTGAATTTTAGAGTTTGCCGTCATTCATTGTCTGGCTCGTCCATTTTGGTTATTGTTTATTTGTAGTGCCTGGATTATCAGCGACTGGAATGGGTGATCTCGGCATTCCGAACATAAAACTCCCTGGCGGGCTTGTTTTTAGTGAAAGAGTGTGACGAGTATACTGATTACTGATTTGCGAGGAATTATAATGAAACAGTAATGCCAATGTTTTTAGAGATTTTCATCATGCAATGAGAGTCTGCACGGGAGATTGGTTCTTTCTGCAGATTTCTGCGTCACTCGTCCTTCCAAGGATCAATGCTATAATAATGACTTGTGCAAACTTCAGCTGGCCCCTTTGGGGCGAGAATGGTTTTAGCAGGGTGCTTCAATGCCTTTGTGAGCTTTATTCTCTCTTTTTTTTTAAAGCTATGGGAATTCAGAAGGTTGTTCTTGAAACAGATTCAGTGATGGCAACGGAGATCTTCGGCATCCATAGTTATGGGATGGAAGTCAAGAAGTTAACTTTCATAGGAACAGGTTTGGGAAAGCAGATTCAAGTTTGAGGGTTGCCCACTTCTATAATATTGAGAAAAAAAAAGTCAGATTTGAGTTCTAATCTAGTTTGTACTTTCGCCTACTGAAAATGCAACAAGTGACACCAATTTCATTGTAGAAATGGTTCATCAGTGAAATCAATTGTCCCGTGGCTTGGGTCTTCATCTCAAGTTCCAAGGTTTGCTCCAAAATTTGTCTTGTAGACATGCAAAATGCAAGGTAAAGAACCTTAAAGGGTCGCAAAAGGCTTAATTTATATGAATCTCAGTTGGTTGGCTATCTCCTGTGTTGATATATTGATAAAAAGAATTTCGACAGTCTTTTACAGAAGAATGAGTTGTCCCATAAAAAAGAAAAAATAAAAGGTTGGGTATGCTGAAAAATCTGGTTCTTTCAATGAGCTGATCTCTTGCACTCTGTTTCCTCTAAACAAGTCTCGATATATAGTTGCGGCAAATTCCATTCACGTCTGCTCTTTCAATTGCAACAAGACTGTGGCCAAAGCATCTTCTCAGTTTAGTGTGCAGATATGCAAGTATATGGAATCAAGTTGATGTGAAAGAATCTTGTTTGATTTGCACAAACTGAACTGGAATCCTTCATCCTGGTTAGAGGAGAAAAACACAAATTTATTACTGGTAATACACAGCCTGCTAATAGAAGAAAAAGAAGTTATTGAACATTGAATTTATGGTAAAAAATATAGAAATCAAAATTATAAAGTAGGATGTACCAGAAGACAATATCACAAGACCAAGATACATAGCTCCACAAAGAAACAAGAATGATATTAACCCCCTGCAAATTAAGTTCATGAAATCAACATGCTTTTTTGTTCGTGAAAATGAGGGTAAGAAGGAACTTCAGGCGATGCTTACCAAATGACCCCCCAGCCCATGCCGGTACATGGGCAAGGGCAAACTTCGGCAAATTTCTCAGCATCGCTAGAGTGAACTTTGCGCGATATCATATCATCATATATATCTGCATCACCATAAACATGTCAGAGATCATGGATGAGTTGATCTGCAGATGAATTGATAAACTTGATTGGTTTTTTAACCATACCATAAACGGAAAACAAACTGTTCATTACACCTGCAATGATGAGGAACAACATTGTCACAAGTTCTTTTTTCCCTAATATACATGAATTCATGGTAAATATCATCACAAAATAATAGCAAGTTGAATTTACCAATGAACAAAATGATGTAACGAAGTATACGGACTTTTGTTGTTTCTTGCAGGACCCAAATCACTCCAAGAAAAACGATGAACCCTGATCATACGAAAATACATCAAACTAAAAAATTACATGGTAAATTTTGCACATCGCAAAGAGCAATGTTTATCTTAGTAAAGTACGTACCAATACAAATTTCACGTAGAGTCCACTGCGCAAACAATACAAACGGAACAAGCATATGCAAGCAAGCAAAGAACAAATATCATCTGACTGATGAAACCTTAAAGATGTATGATATTGAAATTTTTGCTTTCAATTTAGTTTTGAAATTTACGATATAGGAATAGGGGAACTCAATTCCCAAAATAAAATCCCACTTGAGAAAAAGTATACACAAGGATCAAAAGACAATGACAACAAGATGAAGATATTCCTGGTGTTCAAACCACTTACATTTTTAGCAACCAAAAGTGCTATAAGAAATGCAGCAATGAAACATCCCGCAGCAATTCTTGCAGTAAGAAGATTCGTCGAAGCAAGTATCAAGACCATTCCCCAGAAAGATGAACCAAGATCTATTTTGCATAAACAAAAATGAACAAGAGAACTAGATTTGAAGAAACAGTTACTCATATACTAAGATCAAACTGCTATACTATGATTGCTAATGATGATCTAAGAGGATGGATGTTGTAATCTTGAATAAAAATTAGTTTATACCAGGTAGCAGTTGTGCATGCAATCACAGAAAAATATAAAAAATCAATTGATAGTGGAAGAGAGATTACATCCTTCTGGTAAGATTAACCAGTATATGCCACCACGAGTTTGAGTAGTTCCGCCTTCATTTGCATGAACTTGAATCCCCTCCACCTGTGAACAAATGTCGATCGGAATTCATATTGCTCAGACTACTGGAGACATGGAAATCAAATAATCGTTTCATGCATTAGTATTATTTGTCAGCATATACCAATGTCTTTGACCTTGGTGTAAGAGGGAGTATGAAGAAGTCTTTGCCTCATGTTAATATTCTTCCAGAGTGACACATGTTTGACTAGACAAACCATTACAAATGAAACCACATTCATATCAACACAATTGGAAGCACAAAAGGGCATCAGTAAAATCCATTGAACACCAATATTTATCAATAAACAAGTGAATATATCGGATGTCACTATGTGTCTACAGCTTTCTCGCAGCTTTTACTAGTAATATGGAACTGATGAGACCTAAAAGTTGTCCAAATTAACAATATTAGAGCAGAAATCATCAAGCAACTGATCTTGTAACTTTAAGTTCGAGCATCTTCAATATGGAACTAGTTGCTCACATGCTAATACTTTTCCTAAGAACAAAAAGGTTAAGAATTAAAAGAGTTCCTAACCAGAATAAATATCAGAATTCATCATCAGTTCTGTTGCACAGAAGTTATGAGAAGTTTAGGCAAGTAAATTTGTATTATAAATAGCATTTGCGTTATGCTCTTCATACTGTATCCCTGCTCTAGCTCTTCACTAAAATGATTATACATCATTCTTTACATAAATATCTGCTTTCTCTAATATGCCATTTTCTCAAATTCCAGAGATCAATCTCTTGCTCTAAACTGAGATAACCGGTCATTCTTTACTACTTAAGCAAATAGAATGTAATAAGCACCGAAACAGAAATTTCAAGGGTAACCACAAGAAACACTGAACATTAATCAAAATAATCACCACATATTTGACAGCAGAAACATTGAATAAGCAATGATTTCTTACACGGCCACATGTTAACTTGTAAGTAATAGCATGGCTTGCTTCATGAAGGAAGACTGTGACGAGCTTGAATGGTGTCAGTAGTACCGTTCTCCAAAACTACAAAATTCAAGTAAAGATAGATAGTTGTGTTGCATTACTAGCATTATCCATAACTTAACTGCATTTTTGGGCCCACATTTACTTGGAACAAATTAGTATCAAGCTATTAAGCCACCGAAGTTTATAGACAAGTGCTGGTGTTTAAAACTCAGGGAAATAATCCAACTTGTGGCAGAAAAATCAACATTTTTTAATTGATTCCATCAATTAAGTCCTTGCATACCGCAATCTATATGGATTAACAAATACCCATTTGTACATTTTTTAAAAAATGCATCAAATATGTCAAGAAAAGAAAAACAATAAAAGACACAGCCAACAAAAATGGGATTCAAATCAATTGCAAGTAAAACCCTTCTGTTTAACATAGCTAACTATAGTAACAATGACTTTAAATTCAATGGATGTGAAGCAAAATGACCAAAATGAAGCTTCCATGAAAGTAAACATACCGCAAGAATAACAACAGTGCAGACAGAGACAGTGACCAAGAAAACAACCTGCTCATGGTTGCAGCATTTCTTCAGTTGCCAATTGGTCTCTGTTGGTTGAGTATGTGTTCATATATCATATATGTGTTCAGCAACTTGATTAAGTTGAAAGATCTGTTCTTGGAGTGAGAATACTCAGTAACTGAAAAAAATGTATTTTAGCAAAGTAGAAAAGAAGATAGTTATTGGTCACTTTCGAGGGACCAATTACTGGCAGTGAAAGAGGAACTGAAATGGAAACTTCTCATACTCCATAACTAGCAGCGGTTTGGGGTTATATATATATATATATGTTGGGATTAAAGATGCTGAAAAGTCATGCTCTTGGAAAGCCTCGAAAAAAAGGCCTACCCATGCCTAAGCCCTCAAACTTTTGAAAATAATTCCCCAAGGCACCTCAAATTTTTAATCACCTATTCCACCATTGATCTTACGAAAATGAGGTAATTATGTCATATACCCAAATTAACATTTAGATTTTGACAAAGAGAAGCCATGATTTTCTAATTGTTAAAATGTCAATATTTTTAATGGTCAACTACCCCAATAATATGTTTTTAATCTTTTGTTAAAAAATACCACATTTAGCCAGATATAAGTCAATTTCTCTATGTCATTTTGTAAATTTTTCTCTCTCATCTTCACTCTCTCTCCTCATCTTTCTCCCTTTCCTTTTTCTCTCCTCCCCCTATCAACACTCTCGCTCCTTCTCCTCCTTTCTCAGTCACTCCTCCTCCTTCCTTCGTCGCCTCTTCTCCTCGACGCTTCTCTTTTCTTGTCGTCTCAATCGTCCCGCCTCACCTCCTCTCGCTGACGGTTCTCTCTTTTGCGTCTCGAATCGCCTTCATCGAGTCTCCTTATGTGTTGGTCGCCTTATCTCTTAGTCGATTCTCTGTGTCTCTGATCTCCTCCGTCGTGTTCTCTCTCATCTTGATATGTCTTCGTCGCGTCATCCTCTCTGTCTTAGTCAATATGTGATGACGGCGGGAGTGGTGGTCCTTTCTTAGGAGGCGGCGGCGGCTAGGGTTTTCCCCAACCTAGTTGCTGCCTTGTTTTTATTTTTTTAAATTACGTAAATACCTTGGCTTATTTATGCATTTTTTATGTGAAAAAATACTTTAATTATGTTTGTTTAATCTGTTTTTACTGAATTTGGTTGATTCTTTTGAGTTATATTGATTTTGTGCAGGGATGAATACATTTGGACACTTGCGAATACATTTTTTGGAGAATTTCGGATACATTTGGAGACTTACGGATACATTTTTGAAACATTTGTAAAACATTGGACACCAAATTAATTTTTGATAAATAAAATAAAACAAAATTAATAATATATAAATAATTAATTATGGATATATTTGGAGACATATGGATACATTCAGAGACATCGAAAAAATTGTAAAAATTATATAAGAACTTGTGATTTGAAGACATTTGGATACATTTTTTGGACGATCAAAAAAATTTGTAAAAAAATATATTAAAAATTGTAATTTGGAGGCATTTAATTTATAAAAACTATATAAAAAATTTATTAAATCGAATTTTATATAAAAAAATTGTGATTTGGAGACATTTGTATACATATGGATACAACTGGATACTACTAGATACATTCTGAAAGTTAGATTTTTTTCTACCTTGGTTTTTATCTTTTTGGTGAAAAAATCAATTTCTCCCGAAAATAACGCTAAAATATCTCAAATTCTCGGTCAATTTCTCAATCAATTAAAAATATGATATTCTTACAAGATATTTTATACGTATTTTTATTTATCAAGATATATTTAGTGCATCAAATTTTAAATTTTAATTTAGTATAAAAGTTAAATTTTTCCTATGAAAATATGTGTAAAAGTCCAAAAGTTCACGCCGTTGTTTGCTGATTCACACACGCTAATAAAAGGAGAGTCGGTTTATAACATTATTACAACATGTCATTACACGTGGCTTAAAACCTCCAGGTTGTAGTCCACATCGCAAAAAAATTCCTCCTAAAACCAACCCTAAACACCCCCCAAAATCTGTTTATCAATTAACTACGTCGTCACTTATAACATATCCCACCTAGTCAGGCTTCTTTGTCAAAATCAAACAGAAACAAAGCAAGCACAATCACTATTTGAAACAAACAAATTCGTCGTGAATTTTATGTTGGTGCGTACGGATTGACCAACTTTGGCATTATTGTCTATCAATTGGGATCTTCTCGAAACCTAGGTTCAATTATAGCAAAAAGACAAAGGTAAGGGTTTCTATTTTCAACCCTTTGCATGACTTTCTTTTGTTTTGTTGTGGGTCATCAGTTTATTCGATTCCTATGGTTTTTTTTGTCGAATAGTGGTAAAGTGCTTGGCATGTGCGTTTTATGCTGATTGTGGTTAGGGTAGTAAATAAATTGAGTTGCTCGCGAACAGCTCGAGCTTGTTAGAAGCTCATAGAACAAAATATTAGGTTTATTTTTCTTAATAAGTTGAGTTTGAATATGATAAAATTTGGTTTGTAAAATTAGTTAGTAACTCGATTAGAGACTCGTGAGCAAGCTCAAAATGAGACTTATTTACACAAGAATATACTTATATATATTAAATATTATATACTTTTTATTATACTTTCATATTATTAATATGTAATGTAACATGAATAATTTATATTGTATATTATATGTAGGTAATTTTAAGTTTTATAATTTAATAATTTATTTAGCACATTGAATTTGACAAATCAACTTAAAAAAATTATTTACTAATATAGTTCTTATGAATTGCAATTCTATATGAAAAATAGTGTACAATATAATTCAGAGGCAATTTTCCAACAATTAAGACTTGCAATATAATGTTGTTCCATGTATAATATAATTATATTTTGGTTCATATAACTTTGGATTTACAAAAAATTATATTTTGTTTCATATATAATATAATTTATAAAGTATTTTCATTGTAAGATATGTGAACAACAAATCATTCATAGTGTACAAAACTTGAATAATTTAATAATTTATTTAGGAAAAATTACATGTTTATAACAAAATATATGATGCACCTAAACTAGTGGTATTAAGTACACTTTTATACACCTAGACTATTGG
>CAODLS011422568.1:0-15626 GCA_948243855.1 Flueggea neowawraea | reverse complement strand
AAAACCTCCTTCCCGGGTTTTTTTTTGTCCAAGACGTTAACAACACTACACTTCGACCACATTCACAATTTGGAGCAACTCCTTCGATCGAGTGACGACACTTCACTTCCTTCACAGATGCAACAACCACACACATCTCTTCCAAAAAACATAGACCTTTTGTTGGTTTGCCATTTTCAGTGTCAAGATTAGGGTTACACTTCATCAAACAAATTAGGCAAAAAAAATTGGGTTTCAATTCCTCTAAGCATGTCAACTAAAATCTGAGATGGAAAAGATACCTCCTTCGAACTTACAGGTGTTTGCCTTGAGAGATCCTCTTCTTCCTGATTTCGAACTTGACAACTCGCCTTCTTCTTAGACCGAAAATAAATCTCTGGATAGGAGAGTTTTTTTGTTCAAACTTTTGGAGATAAAGAGGGTCATGAATCTGTTTTAAAATGCTTAGGAGAGGGACCACTTTGTAATGCCACGTGGACATGTGACGTGTCAAAAATATATCCACGTGGCACATGTTGCCCAGCCGAGTCAGCTTCCTGACGCCGGATGCACTCAGAGACGGCCAGAGTGACGATGCTGAACTCGAGTCCATACTTTGGTTACCGTCTGGAACCGAAATCGAGATTAATGACCACAACGGCAAACTTGAGTGACCGCGAATGAAATTAACCCTCAATCAAAAAAAACTTTTTTTTACGAGAAATAAGGGGAGCTGAGAGCGACAAGTAGTAGCATATTCCTATTGGGCGTTACCATACAGTCATTACTCCCCACTGCGAAATGTTCTTAGAGTCATAGCTGACATCGGCAGCGAACTTGGGCTCGTGCACAAGTGTGGTCACCGCAGCACTCAAAAATGACTAGTGGTAGAAGGCCCAAACAACCCAATTCTAATGTTGGATTCAGGTCCAAGTGGCGCTTAGACCACAATTTACTTCCCCCTTGGAGCTCGATGCCGAACCTCAGTGAACAAAAAAAACTTTATTGGCATGATCATTGACTTATGTTATTAAGTGGGGCATCTCTTAAATGAGACTGACATGCACTTTGGAATCTTATTGTGCCCTCAAAGTTAAGGATAGAAAAAATGCCATGAAAGAAAGAAGCCAAAAAATTCCCTCCTGTTTTGGTCAGGATTCAATTCATCCACTACCACTAGCTATTAATTTGTGGTTCCTTCTTCTCACCCCTCACAACCCAAACTTTTCTTGGTGAAGTCAAATTTGGTAGTATATCAGCTTAGTGAGATGTTGATAATTAAATTATAAAAAAAATAATTTGAGAATAATGACTAATTATTAAGACATTTTTTGAGGTATATGACATATTCTTTCATTTTTTTTTCTTTTGATTGAAGTCCTTTTTAGTTTTACCAATAATTAAATTTTCGATCTCTTAATACTATAAACGACGCAAATACTAATGGACTATAAGTCCATTGGTTTTTCTCAAAAATTCTCTATTTAATTCTCTTAATAATTCTAATATTCACTGGAATTTATTACTTTTTGAAAGGCAATAATGTAAATTTATTTGACTTTAGACAAAATAAGTTAACTCAAACACTAATATTTAATTTCAAACCTAATTTGTGAAACTCGTAGTGAATGATCTTCAATCTTCATGCATATACGTTCACTTTGTTAGTTAACCATGCCCATGTATTATACATTGCACTCAAAAAGCAAGTTTGATAAATTTGCATTCTATAACAGGTCTACTCGTTACATTATTCTGATCATTATCAGGTAGCTTCATTTTTTTAACAATATGATTGGATTAGTTAATTAATGCATGACTCTACTAATTATTGAGTAATATATTCGAATTTCTTTTGAACTGGGATTAATATTTTCGAATAATCAACCCAAATTCTAATTATCAATATGCAAAAAAGTTGTATAGGCCAATGTGTCAGTCCACCAATGCTACTGAAACTTCGACTACTTTCGTTTGATAAAAAAAAAATTATGTTTCCACTCTTCATAATTGATCACAGGATGGCCATGTAGCAAATAATTGGTCAACTAGAATATATTCCGTTATGGGCATAGCTATCTTGAAAAAGAACTACAAATATATATTTGAAAATTAATTGGTATTTTTTAATTAAATCACCGAATATGTGATTATTTTTAATATCGATTATAAATCTTTGTATAAGACAAATTTTCCCATGTCGAGTTTTAAAACTTTTCCATCTTTAAAATTTGAATTCGAAATTTTTCAAGAAAAGAGGATCTATTTGATTACTCACTACAAACTCTGTTTATCAGTGCAGATGAGGGATTTTTTTTTGTTATGTACAGATAAGGGAAAACTATGAGGGGACACGAATCTAGTTTTTCTTGTTCTTGCAACTGACTATAAATAGAAACTCCAACGCATTCAGTTGTTGCACAACCACATCTTTTTTTCAAAATAGAAGAAGAGAGGTCTAACATGAAGTTGATAAGCCTTGTTGGGTAGCCAAGGATGACTTGCCTGCTACTTATTCTTGGAGGGTTTTGTTTTCCACTCTTCTAAAAATCGAATCATCGATTTTAATATTAAAAATTGTAGTTAGAAAAAAAAACACCTCCAAGTTGGGTTTTCAGGCAGTCTCCTTGGCTAACTTGACAGGCTCATTGGTCTCATGCTAGGCCTTTTCTTCTTATAATTTTCCTATCAATGAAGGATTGAAACAAGTTACAAAGTTATATATTTGCACGAAAGTGAGAGAGGAAGAGAGACCTTACATGAAGATAAGAGGCCTGTTTGCTAGCCAAGGATGACTTGCCTGCAAATCTTCCAAGAGTTTTGATCAACGGAACTGATCAGCTCTTGTTTATTTTGCCAGGCAGTCATCCTTGGCTTAGCTCATACCTCTTCTCTTTCATGTTGGGTCTTCTTTTCTTCATATTTTTTTAATAAATAATATGATATCCAATTTTTTTTTTAATATCTAATTATTTTACAATTAGATATTGTTTGATTCAAGTGATCTAATTACTTATTTTGAAGAATTTAGTTATCTACCAACTCATCAGTAACTTATTTTTTCAGAAATTGAAAAAATATGACTGTAAAAAAGAATTGAGTTTTTTTTTACTTTACATATTCTTTCAAACAAAGAAAATAAATCTTTCACTTTTAAAACATTGTTCTACTTCTTTTTTTTTTCATAAAAGAAGACGTCCTTTATAAATTTATTATCCAATCCTCAATTGCGACCCAAATATATCGTTGTGGTAAAGATGGGCACAGCCCATAATAAACAAAAACTACTTCTTTGATGTACTTACTGACTACAAAATGACATTTAACTGAAAAGGACATTTGCGAGCAGCTAAACTTTCCTTTCAATTTTTTCCATACTTTTTTAGTTAAAAAGTCGAAGGAGTCTTACTCCTCTAGAACTCTTAAGATGTTAATATTTGTCCATTTGCATATTGATCTCTCAAATCAACAATCCGTGGTCACCTTGTCCGAGACATTTTCCATCAATAACGATATCTACGGCGAATGTCTGAGTCTATCTATAGGTATATATGTGGCAATATCCTCTCTCTCTCAAACCATGACGTGTACTTTCTTGTTTTTTTGATCAAAGAACCATAGAAATACTGCATATAGTGAAATAGAACTATTTGATTACTTGACCGGCCTTGTTTATGTGTATCGTGAGAAAAATGCTATGACAAGATGAGGAGCATGCCATAAATTTTTTTATTTTTTTTTCTTTTAAAACTTAGAGATGGGAGTAAAGTTCAAAATTTCCCTAACTCTCTCAACGAATTGAACTTGAAACGTTCAACTGTAAATATTAGTTGATTATCACCAGATCTAACCCCTAAGAGTTAAGGAGCATGCAATAATTGAAAGTGATAGTAATTGGAGCAAAATGTGACAAAAACATGCAAATTGGATGGCAGGGTCCGTTGCAACTAATTTATAGCATATCCCTCTAGTTAGGGCAGAAGATTTGGCATTGTAATTATAAGAAACGCGTTACTCATGTTTTTGCTCAAGTTTAACGATCTATTTCACCCAAATTGTATTATTCATTGTCTAGCTGATGATTTAGCTTAATAATATCAGCTTTTGAGCTTCAAAAGAAATGCTATATTTTGTTTCATCTTAGTTTAATTATGTTGACAAACCTAATTAAATTATTCATGTGTTTATTTATCGAGCTTGTTAAAGAGTTTAATGATATAAACAAATAATTGATATATCATAATAAAAAATATTTTTATTTCTAAGCCCACTATTACAAACTTGTGGGTAGGCTTTGCTGCATAGGGCCCATATTAGAAAACCCAAGTTGACACACTCGGCTCAGTTGCAATACACAAACGCCCTAAGTCGTTTTATAACCTGACCTTGCATTTCCCAGCAAAACACTCGTTGCAAGTCCACAGCTACCACATCCTTAGACCGATCTCGTGGTCGCCACCGTGATCTCCGCCTCGCAAATCCGATGACGACGAAGCCACTACTCGCCCTTTTTCTCTATTTCTTCCTCTTCTCGTCGGCCATCGCAAGCTCGGATGCCCCCTTCATTGTCGCTCACAAGAAGGCCTCTCTCAACCTCCTCAAATCCGGCACCGAACGCGTCTCCGTCTCTGTCGACATCTATAACCAGGGTTCCTCGTGAGTATTACCTCTTAGATCTACTCTATCTTCCGTTTCCGTCTCGTCAGATCCGTTTATAATTTTTTGATGACTTCACTGGTTCGGATCGATTCGATTTGAATTGTAATTGGTAGCTTTAGTTTGTCTTAAAAGTGAGTGAATTTGAATTGATTGCTAATTGCACTAATTTAATCGTTCCATGATGACATGTTCGATCTGATAACTAATTTGAATATGAATTTAAACTAATTTGATTACCTGTTTTGTGATGTGTGCCTGTGGATGACAGATTACCTGGTGGTAATGAATAAGTGACTCTTTTGAGCGTTTCTGTCATTGATGTAGTTGATTATTCGTAACTGTTTGGTGTTGTTGAGTGTGAGAAATGAATTGTTAAGTGTTACAGTGAGTCGATATTGCGAGTTATATTCTACTTAGAGCTGATTTTGAATTTGTTCGTGGGAATTGTCCAGGACGGCCTATGATGTGAGTCTTGTTGACGATTACTGGCCACAAGATATGTTCGCAGTCATGGGAAAGACTTGAAGCGTGAGTGTCTTTTTTCAGTAAATTCCATACCTTTTTTATGCTTTTATCTTTTTGGGTCGTTTGAAATTTGAAAACATTATCTTTATTTTACTATGTTTTATCCAGAGGCGGTATCCTGTCACACTCATTTGAATGGGAGGCTAAGACAAAAGGGGTGTTCTATGGTGCCCCTGCTGTCATTACATTCCGTATCCCCACCAAGGCTGCTCTACAGGTATGACATTGCAACATTGTCCAATAAATTGAGTCCGAACCTTTTGTGTTGGGTTCACTTGTTATCCTATATTTGTTGCAGGAAGCATTTTCGACTCCCATCCTGCCTTTAGATGTCCTTGCTGAAAGACCTGCTGAAAAGAAGTTTGAGTGGGTAGGTTTCATGTTGGCATATAAATTGCACTCATCTTAAGGACATTTTAAATCCCTATTTTTACATTGACTGAAGCTGATCTTTATTTTTGCTCTTGTTTTCTGTGGAATTGCCTTTGAACTGATTCTGGCGAAACGTTGCAGGCTAAGGTATGAACAATTCTTAGTCTTGTCTCTTAATTTAAAAATTACCGATAATCTTTTTTTAGTTGCCCTTTCTCTTTTTCTTACTATCGATCTCTTTCTGTTCACAGAGGTTGTTGGCTAAGTATGGATCTCTGATTTCCGTCATCTCCATAGTTGTTATATTTGTATACCTGGTCAGTACCCCATCAAAATCAAGTGCAGGAAAAACAAGCAAGAAGAAGCGCTAATTTTTACAGCTGAGAGAGCTAATTCGGTGATATTCCTGCCTATGAGTCTGTTGAGATATGAGCACATCTTGCAGTTGCTGGTAAAAGGTCTTTTTTCCTTAGAATCGAGAACATTAGTGATATTCTTTTACGTAGTTTTTAATGAGCAAGTTGAGGATGCACCAACTGATCATGTTGCTCACACTGAGGACTTGTTTATTATGTTTCTATCTGTGTACATTTAATGATATTCACTGTTTATCAAATTTTGGAATCTAGTACATTTTAGCCTTGGTTTAACATTAATTGTTATTTTTTCGCGATTTTTTTGAAAAAATAAATAATGAGATGTTGATGCAACATGAAGACGTGAGTGTAAGGATAGTGGTGGCTTTTCGAGATGTACCGGCAATGCTGATTTTATGGTCCGACTATTCTCGTTGTCTCCAATTTCTGGTTATGATTTGTGTTTGCTTGACTGATTTCGTTTCTAATTGGTTTAAAGGTCCGCGTTCGCTCCTTTTTATAGTTGATATTCGCTTGACTAATTTTGTTTTTCGTCTAATTCTATTCAGTCCAGTCCCAGCTGACATTCTCTCGACTGATCCTATTTGCTCTTGAATTAGCTGTAAGAATACTTTGGAACCTTTTTCTTCTTCTAAACGGATTCAACCTGCTTGATTCGGCAGTAGTTTGGTCATTGTTCTAAAAAAAAACATAGGGTAAAATCTATGGCAGTTCCTAAGGTTTGATTATATGTCTTCCACGGTCCCTATGGTTACAAAATTCGCTGCTCTAGCCCTTGTTACTTGACTGTTTGCTTTTTCACAGAAAAAGTAAAAAGACAAAATTACCCATCATTTTAAAATATTTTAATAAATCACTCAAACATTTTTTATCTCTGCTCAAAACTCAATTTTATCTCTCTCTCTCTCTTTCTTCCAAAGCCGTCACACTCTCCCTCTCCTTTCCAAAAATAAAGTTTAGTTATTATGTCATTGTTGTTGCAGTTGCAGAGGACTAGAAAGGGAGAGATGGAGAATAAAACACGAGCTTGTCACCTAAATCTTTTCACACAAACCTCTCTCACTCTCTCCTACATCCAAATTCAATCCTAGCAGCCCCCTCTCCTTTCTCTCCTCCCACTCTAAAACCCTAGCCGAAAATGTCATCTTCTTCATCATTGCAGCTTATCAATTTTGCACAACAATCATCGCTTGAATCAAACAAGCAAGAAAACAAAAACCCACCTCCGACCGTGCTCCTTACCCAAACTTGACCCAAAAGACGTCGCTCCGCCACCTGAGAATTGGTCTAAATTACCAGAAGGTCTTGCTCCGATCTTCGGTTTTGCTGCCACTACCATGCCTCCAGGGTCCAATCCCTACGTGTCTCCTACTCCTGTCGAACCCTCCTCTTCGAAAATTAAGTTTCTTGTGTTGTAATTATGTGTGTTTGCTTGAATTGATAGGAAGTTATTGGTGTTAATTTTGTGGGTTTTGATTGAAATTGAATAGATAAGTTAGAGGCAGTGAAGGATGTGTTGGGGAGGTGGTGGAAGAAGGCAGTCGAGGCTACGAAGAAGGCTGAGTTATATTTGTGTAGTGGTGGTAGATTGGGAGTTTGATTTTTTCGTTTTAATTTTGATGATTTCTAATGATTCATGGAGTGGGGGGTTTCAGGTGGTTGCAGAGAGAGGTGGTGGTGGTGGTTCACAACATCGGCGACGTCGTGGTTTGTTTGGGGTGTTGGAGTTCTCATTCTAGTCACGCTAAGAGGGGTAAACTCGTCCTTGAAATCTACATAATAATGGGATTATGTGCCACGTAAGCTTTGTTGACGTGGCTCTTTAAACAAACAGACGGAATTAAGTAGTAGGGACCGAAGCAGTGAGTTTTGAAACTATAAGGAGCGGGAGAGAGATATAGTCAAACTTCAGTGACCGCCATGAATTTTACCCAAAAACATATTTGCCCCCTCTTTCTCCTCTGTCTACTCTATCCCTCTTCTTTTTTGTCTTTGTTTTTCTTTTCAAATCAACTGGATCTCAGGTTGTTGGTGGTGTGTGAATGTGCTGGTCCTTGCGGGTCTGTTGTCGTCGTGGTTCAACAGTGATGGCGTTCCTTGTCAGATTTATCATGGTCTCATTTAGAGATGGCACTCTCCTTGCCAAGCTTGTCTTCCTGACAGCATACTCCCTATATCATCGGTCATCAGTCCACGGTTATGGTGTCGATTTGTCACACCAGCATCGGCGTTGATGCTCTCCCAAGCATGGATTTCGATGGTTGTGTGGTGTTTTTATGTGTTTTCTAGCGCAGTTTTAACTAATGCATACCTCGTAAACGAACTGTAGCTTGGTCTGTGATTGAGTTGCGTGGCGCTCTCATGGAGGTGAATTGCTCAAATATTATGCAATGAATTTGTTCCAAGTTTTCAATAAAAAAAAATCCTATTTGCTCCAATTCGGGTTTATAATTTGTATACACTCCACTAATTTTGTTTACTTCAATCCTTAAAAATTCTGAGAAGTATTGAAGCTAGACTATTTTTGTTTACTCCTTTCAGAAAAAACTAAGGCTGCGTTTAGATTTGGAGTTGTTAGTGCAGCAATTCCGAAATGTATCGTTAGCGCTACAATTCTGAAACGCGTCCAACTATTGTACTAACCGACTATCCAAATAAGTACAGTTGGCCAAAAGAGTTGCTGAGCTGTTAAAAAAGAAAATATTTTTTTTATAAATAAAAGAAAATATTTTTACCTTTTTTGCTGAGTTTTTTTTCTTTTTAAAGTCTTCAACTATATGAGACAAAATGGAAAAGAGCCAATTCATTAGTGAGCCAAATCAATTAAGTTGAATTCATTACATTAGTGGCACAATAATTACTCGAGTAAGCTAGATTGGCCCCAACAGGAAGAGACGGGTGTGAAATATTATTGATAACCTCATAAGACTAGATTAGGCCATTAGGGCAGTTGCCCCCTATAGAATCATGATACGTAAGCCGAGGTAAAGCAAAAGGAAAATATTGAAAAACATGAAAGCCTTGAGCTTGATGAATGCCATTCTGTGCCAATTAGTGAGCACTTTTATTGGCTTCGTGGAAAATATGCATTAGCCTGATATTGCTGAAACGCTTCATAAGGTCAGAGGTTTCGCGAATAAGAGTTTTTTGTCTACCATTCCAACATTCTGGATTAACCGCCCATATTTCTGTAAACAAGGGCGAACAGAAGCCAACATTGGCGTCGAAACAGCCACAACAAAAACCATCTTGATCACGTAACAAACCACTCATTGCAGTAGTATTTAGATCAAAGTCCACGGCAGCGTCAACATTTAATTTCATCCATTCTTCCTTCAGAGGAGACTCTGCAATATTATCTCGACGTCGAGGTTTAGTTGAGGGCATGAACTTGTCTAGATTATTGCAAGCGTCGATAAAATTATGGGCCAAAAGAGTCAAAGAGTACCTTGTTGGTTTGAGGACAACGTAGTCAGAAAATGTTGAGTTTCGAAAATTCTAGATTTTCCGCAAAGTCAGACCAAAAATGAGCTCCCAAGGCAAATTATCCAGCCATTTAATTCTATAATTAAGATTGGTGAGGATCCAGTCGTCCAGGTCCTGTCTGAAAAAATTGTGAGCAATCCTTTTAGGAATAATATTGATCCAAATAGAACGTGATTCAGAACAGTCCCGCAGAGCATGCAAAATAGACTCATCCGCTGCGTTATATTGCTTGCAGGTAGCAATTGCAGTAAGGTGACGTCTCATTCGTTCTTGATTAGTGAGCAATCTATTTTTCAGAGCAAGCCAGAGAAAAGTCCGCACGTGTTGAGGGCCACGCCATTTCTAGACTTTCGCCAATTAAGATGGTTAGCCGCTTGATTACCTTGCATATTCTTAAGGAAATCAATAGCTGAAGCAAAAGTAAATTTCCCTGGAGGAGTAAGATTCCAGATAAGAACGTCTTCAGCATCCAGATTCGATGGAGGTTTGATGGCTAAGATTTTGTTTGCAATAGATAGGAGGAGGAGATTGGAAAATTTGCTCACATCCCACTGTTCATTAAGAACAAAATCTGCCACCTTCTCTTCCTCATTACCGATAGGAGAATTCGGATTGACATGGTTCATCAAGGGACCTTCATTGTCCAACCAGCTATTAGTCCAAAAATGAGTCTTATTACCATTATCAGTAGACCAACCTGTGGCAGCCATGTTATCTTCAACAACATTTAACAATCCACGCTATAAAGGAGACAAACTGTGCTGACGGGAAACAGCAAAATCAGTAGTGCTTCCCGCAATATATTTAAATCTCACGAATCTTGCCCCAAGGAAGTTTGGATTAAACAGGAATCTCCAACCCAGTTTCATCATATAACCAGTATTGATCATAGAAGCTTGTTTAATCCCAAGACGCCCTTTTGCTTTAGCTTCACGTACAGAGCTCCAATCGACTAGATTAATATTCGGATTATCAGTAGTGTAACCCCATAAGAAGCTTCTAACAATGCTATCAATTTCCTCATAAAGGCCTTTCGAAAGAGGAACGCTTTGCATAATTAGGAATAGAAGTGAGGATTGAATTCACAAGAGTAATACGTCCAGCAAGGCTAAGGTTAGTTACTTTCCATCCACGGAGCTTCTTCTTAATTTATCCGTCATGTAGGCATAAGAAGCCTTGGTAATTTTACTGGTGAACAAAGGCACTCCAAGATAACGGCCCAAGTTAGGAACTTCCTCAAAGCCACAAATGCCATTAATATTGCTTTTGGCATTGACAGGAGTGTTCTTGGAGAAGAACACTTTAGTTTTCTGAATACTCACTTTCGCGCCTGAGGCTGCACAAAATCTGCGAAGGCAATCAAGAATATTCTCCATTTGGTCCACCGAGTTATCTGCAAACAAAACCAAATCATCAGCAAGGAAAACATGGGCGATGTTAGGGCCATCCTTTGAAACACAAAAAGATTTCCAGGTTTCCAGGTTCCCTGCTTCACATAGTCACGGATTAATTGAGCGTGATGCTCTATACATAAAACAAATGGATAGGGTGAAAGAGAATCTCCCTGTCGAATGCCTCTGGAAGGTTTAAAAGGTTCTTAAGTTTCACCATCCCAAAGTACTTGCATAGAGGGGTTGTAATGCATAGCATAATAATTTTGATCTAGCCTTCAGGGAATCCAACAAAAAACGAGACGGTTTACGGCCTATAACCCAGCAAAGCAAACCCAGCCATATACTTATGTTTTTTAATCTCACACGAAAACCTCACTACCCATTCCTTTTAGATTTTACGATGAATAGTGAATATCAAATTTAAAAAGAAAAGTGATTTTTACATAATACATCCATAATACTTTATAATATTTTTTTTGCATTAACCACTTTTGCATATTACATTTTAACAAATGCATATTTTCTAATTTTGCGGGCTCTTGTTTATATTATATTTGAAATTTGTATATCTTTCATAGAAATACAGAACATACAAGTATTAGTTTTATAATTTGTTTATACTATATTTGTAACTTGTATATACTATGTTTATGCTATGTTTATAATTTGTTTATGTTATATTGTAACTTATATATCTTTTACAGAGATGTAGAACATATAAGTATTAGTGTTATAACTTGTTTATACTATATTTGTAACTTGTATATACTATATTTATATTTTGTTTATGATTTGTTTATGCTATATTTATAACATGTACATCTTTTACTAAGATGAAGAATATGCAATTATTAGTATTATAACTTATTTATGTTATATTTGTAACTTGTATATATTACGTTTATGACTTGTTTATGCTATGTTAAACATATATACAACATAAAAATATATATATACAAAACATAAACAAAATACAGATATGTATAATACATATAAACAACATATATACAACATATAAATAACATATATACAAGTACGTGGAGAAGTAATTTAAAAATTGTGTCTGCATGCTCGTAATATCAAAAATTGGGTTCGCACGCTTGTAATATCAATTTTTTATCTCTTTAATTTTGTAAAAGCCCCAAAAGAAAACTTACACCAACCATTATATCTAAAAAAAATGGTTAAATCTAAAAGGAACAGATTGTGAGAATTACATGTAAATTAAAAAAGACTTACACTTGGGGCTTGCTTAATTGGGAATGAATAGAGGAGGGGAATTAGACTTTCTGGATAAGTGAAGAAATTCCCTTGCTTTGTTGGCTAGGGAAGTTAAACTTGAAGTTGGTTGCTTGACTTTCTCATGATTTTGAAAAGTAATTTTCTGATTGTGTAAAAAAGTTCAACTTTCTTAATTATCAATATTGTATATTTTTAAATATATCCTCAAAATAATATTTTCTTACAAATTCCTATTTATTCTAAAATTTATAAATTATTTCATAACTAATTTTTTTGGTTGAATTATATAGATCAATTTTCATAGAAATTACAAAAAAAATATTTTTAAGATTTAAAATATATTATATACGAAATATTTTTTGTTTAATTACAGAAATTATTTTTAATGTAATGTTCAAAAAATTATTTTGCATTGTAAATTTGTATGAACTATTAAATATATTTTTATTTCTCATGAGAGATATATTTTATGTAATTACAAAATAAATATTTTTATTTAATTTTTTTGTATTATTAATTTAAATTTAACAATAAGTGCATTATTAACTTTTTTTTTAAATAACTTTTACAATTGTACATCACTTTTTAAGAAATTACTTCTTGATAATTAACTTTCTAATAATTAATATTTAAGAAGTTAAACTAAACAAGAAGCTAGTGTAAGTGTGTCATAAGTTGATATCTTTCTCTCTCTCTCAATATGGATAAAGGTGGTAGGTTTCATGCACGAAGTACCTATAGGCTATGCGATTCATAAATGATCATAAGTCAAGAATCAAAACTCTTTTCCTCTATATTAATGAGAACAATACAAAATCAATAAACTCGAACTCATCACAATTCTTTTATCAACCATTGATACAAGTAATGATACATTTTAATAGGTACTTCATAGATGATGTCATATTGGTTGAATCAATTCATTAATATTAAATTGGTTGTCACAATTACAAGAGGTTCTCTACTATATATTGTTGATTTTTAATCTGTGAGTTTGACTTAGACACAAGCAATTTGCATTAATTAGCGACGGTGATAGTGGTCTTGAAACAAAACAGACACTGTAAAAAATGAAAAAAAAATAACAAAACATTCCAAAACCTTTTGCTTTACGAAATAATTTGTATAGCTCACTTTATTAAAACATTTTTAATTTTTGTAAAAAGTTACAAGAAAAAATTACGCATGTCCATGTTAATTTGTGGACATCATTACGAATAATTTGCTTCTTTGATCCGGTTAAGTCAATATTAAGGTGCAATTAAACTTCAATTATCGATTTAATTTTCTTGATTTTCAAATAAATTTATACAAACTCCCATATGAACTCCTCCGAAATTGTTGTTAAGAAACAAAAAGAGAATACCCCAAATTTTTGCAAACATGTTGGTTTACGTATGTGTATATCTCAATTAAATAAACACTTTAACTCCATTTTTACTTGTTCTTATTTAAAGTGATGGGAAAAAAAAAAAGATTTTAGTGCTCACAATTTCACAAATTTATTTAATAGAAAGATATGGTGAATAAGATTTTGCTATCAAGAAATTAACTACCAAATAAGTGAACAAGTTCTTAGTTATTTATTTAAATCACTAGTCATTGTTAGTATGCATTTTATGTATATTTACATTAGCATTTTACTATTGTTTTGCATGCATTATTGCCCATGTTATTGTGTTTTTATGTTACTTTGTGTTTATTTGGTTCAGGGACGGATTTGGTGCATAGAGAATGGATTTGCAGCAGTTTTGTGTTGAAACCAGAATATGAGTGCTTACAGCGAGGCCTTAACGAGATGGACAGTTTTGGAAACGAGTTTAGCTGTGAAAATATGACGTGACATCACTTATTCTGACTTCTAAAAGGTTTAGGACTTGGCCATCAGAGGAGGAAGATTCTAGTTTGTTAGGAAGGATATTTTTGTAACTTTTGGACAAATTTAATTAGGTTTACAAGTTGGGTATTTGATATAAATACCGAGTCATTAATTTTTACTTTCTCGATCTAGACATTCACGTTTTAGTACAACCACCTTTTTACTCTTGTGTTCTTCTTTATATTATGAGCAACTAAATTCCCTTCTAGTCAAGGTACAACAAAGTCGATCTTTAATTAATTGTGATGTTCTATTTTAATTGTTATTTACTGTTTATGCATTTTTTTTATTCCTGATTTTGAATGATTAATTGTTATTCTGTTGATTGCATTGGTGGTGGCCACATTGATTTAGTTAATAGAATAATAACAACCAGATAGATTCATAGATCTGTGATTGCATGTCTAGCATAAGTGGTAAGTTAATGTTGTTCTTGTGGTAACGAGCTTCTATTGTCATTAGCAAAATAGAATAATCTTGCATGAATCAAATTGCGGCTTCCGAGTTCGTTACCTTGGGTAGGGTCTTTATAGTTCTTAATGCAACTGGTAAATTGAATTTTGCAGGGCGTCTCAAGAATTGTTTATTGGTTATGGAAGTAATTTGCAAGGTGTCCCAAAACTACTAAAACAGTAAATAAATATTGGTTACTGAGTGCATCATCTATAACTATAACCTGTCTGTATGAACAATACTGATTTATCTTTCGTTACCTGTGATCGATTAATAAAGTGAGACGACAATGTACCTTGGCTAGACTTTTGTGATATTGATTTCTTCATTGACAATTTTGCATTCTTTATTTATTTTAATTGCTTTGTTTAATTGTTCTATTTGTTTGCTTTTCAATCAAATCACATTGTTACTTTAACTGCTCTTCCTGCAATTAGATAGAATTTTTATTAGTCTCTGTGGATTCGACCCTACTTGTCATTATCTTCAAATCTTAATTATTGTAGGTTTAAAGTAGGAATTTAATTTGCTGGTTTCGACACCCATCAGTCATATTTAATATAGCATGAGTGATCTTTAGAATCTAATGAGTGTAATCCAAATAATCAATTAGACTAGTTTTATTATACTTTGAAACCATATGTTACCAATTAGCATCTTTAGGAATGCGAGTTAGGAATTGTATCTGATTTGCTATAGATCATAGGAGATTGTAACATTATCATTCTAATTTACAACATATTTGAGAAAATTATAACATAGAATTCTTTTTGAATGGCTAAAATCAAAATAGTTTTAGTTCTATTTACTCAAGTGAAAGACTTTTTTATCCCCAAATCTTGTTAGTGTAAGCCCTAGCCCCAAGCACATTGTTTACCCCTTTATATTTGATATATATAGTATGAGACATTTTTCATCCTGTTTCTTATTTCTGTGCATATTTAATTGGAAGAATTATCCGTAAATAGTGGTTCTGATTAATTTATCAAATATGATTTGGATAGTAAAACCTTAATCCGTAAAAGAACGCTATTCTAAATATCCTAACCAATCATTGTCATGTGAATGTCAATGAATGAAGACTAGTATGTACTTTTTTGAGATGATCATGTTTTGCGGATCATAGGATATGAGATATCAATCAGAGTACATAGATACTTGTTAGAGAACAGTGTATTTGGATTGATCCATTCACGAGAATACTACATGGTAATATGTCATAAGTATTTCTCGTGCAGCGCTTATACTCGAACCCTTCGA
>CAODLS011422429.1:0-10982 GCA_948243855.1 Flueggea neowawraea | reverse complement strand
TGGCCCAATTCTATCATTTTATTAGGAACTTCATCGGAGGAAGATAATTCACATTTAACAATCGCATCTAGGACTGGTTTCAATAGCTTCAATATTTCTTCTGCTTTCTGGTAATACTTCTGCACAAGGTCTGCACTTATGATGTCACAAGACGATAACTGTAAAAAATATGAGATATTATTGAGAAGTGATTTTAACAATGATATCTCCATGAAACCTGCATTATCAAAAACACAAAAAAAGTCAGTCCTGACAAAGGATTATCAAGACATGAACGTAAAAAGTGGTCATGCAAAGGGCAGTGATATGTTTACTTCACAGTCAAATAGGCCAAGCTTAGCAACCCTCATTGACAGTGAAACGACATCATTTTTATCCACCCCAACACAATAAATATGGTTGAAGAATTTTCAAGCATGCATTATTTGAAAGTTTGAAGTTACTGTTAATCATAGTTACAAGCAATTAGTTTTTTTCACAAAATTCTTATTCATCTCCACTTCACACTAGACAATGCATAGGCAATTATATCTATGAACAGTCCAAGATCACGAAATTGTGACCTATACATATACAAATATAGCTGGGGGCGCACACACAAAAGCACACACCTTATCATAATTTTTGTGATTGGTAATTCTTCTGGAAACACAGGAACACACTGTAAGGGGTGACATCAGGAGCAGGTTTGGGGCATAATTTCCATGGCCACCACCAAGCCCATACCAATCCCTGCTCCAAATTTCATTACCCCGACGTGCTCCACCATTTCTACACCCAATTCCAGTACAGATTAGGAAAATTTACCCCAAATTTGAAAATGTCATCGGGGAAAGTTTGGGATAAAATTTTCCATTCCAGACACCCAACCCAACAATCAAAACCACACAAAATCATACCCAGCCTCAGATGAAAATACCAGCCATTCTACCAACCTCATGGGATGCTATCAAGGATATCTGGATCACCCAAATAACCCAAATTTGGTGTCATTCCATCTAGGCATTAGCCATTTATAAAGAAAAAACATGAAACACTATAATACTGTAATTGCACCACCATTTTCAAGTTACTTCACTTGATTATAACTAACCTATAATGAAATCGTCAGGACCACAACAGCATTCCAAACATCAGGAATTAATAAGAATCATAAGCAACCCAGATATCGAAAAAGAAACGATCACAATGTTTCCATACGGAAATTAAATATATGAAATGAAACACTACACACACAAGTACTATTTCTGATCCGACAAGTCTTAAAAAAAAACTGTTCCGACGCAATTACACAGTGAAATCAGAAAGCATCTTTATTTTGTACCCAGTGAGATATGGTCAGAACAAAACCCAGAAATTTCAAATGTAGCAAAACTGGGCAAATTATCACCTCTATTCAAGAAAACGGAAACAGAACAACTCAACTGAAATGGAACACCGTTTCTACATCGATCGAGTAATTCACAGAGTGAGAGAGAAAGAGGGACGGACCTTGAAAGGAGAGGGAGCGGTAGAGATTTGAAGGATGAGGAAAACTAGAACAAGTTTTTCCGGCGGAGGAACGGCGCTGGACGGAAAGATGGCGTCAGGTTGGGTCGGGTCGATGAGGGGAAGGAAGAGGGGAATTATGTGAAATGAGAATCCGCGTCAAAAGTCCAAATTTTTGTTTTCTATTTTTAATTTTTAAAGAAACCCACCTGCAACTACGTTGGAGGATTAAAGTCTCACAAGACTTGGTCCGCCCTTGGGGAAATTTTAATTATTATCACTATGACAAATTAAATAATTCTTCATCAATTTGGTGTAGAGTTTTAAATAGTTGGTGTGTGCCTTATAAATTTCAAGAGCAAGTCTAATAATACTCCTCGTTATATCCCTTAAATTAATAATTTTTAATTTATTTTATATTTTAATTAGTATTAAAACTCGTGCGCTGGTCTATTTATTGACTTGCTAGATAGTGCTACACAAATATATTGTCAATATTTTCAATCTTTGCTTTGACAGTATACACAACATTCTGCTAATTTTTAAAAAGTGTTCTTAATGATAACATTTGAAAAAATAGAATAATTAAAAATTTACAGATAAAAGATTTCGCACGAATCAAGAAAATAATTTAGAATACTTGGTTCAGCAACTCCCATTTCATGGTTTTTATATTCATAATTGTTGTTCTATTGACATTTTGCGTTGCTCAACATCTTATATGCAATTATGTCCCACTCCCAACATTTGTATTGCAGTATCATGTGAGTGCATGTAATTTATTAAATAATTTCATTAAAAACGAAGGAAATATATATATATATATATATATATATATATATATATATATATATATATATAAAATATTTTTGATTAATTTTCTCATAATTTCTTATAGTTATTTTTTAATTTCACCCTAGCTTTAGATTATTTCTTTGCATTCAGGTATATCAAAATTGCCAAATATTTTAGTAGCATTTGTTGATGATAAGTTGAATTTACCTGTATCAAAATAAAATCATTCATTGCAATAGTAGCTTAAGACTTGTCGGAACAGAAATAGGTTGAAAGTTCATGTAAAGGACACCCCAAAGCTTCTAGGTAGGAGGAGCCTGAAAAATCTACATTTAGTATGAAGGAGCTAGTTGATGTCAGGAAATTGGTTGAGGAATTTTTGCTTCAAAAGAAAATGGTTGCTTAAGAGGAACCTCGAGATACCAAAATTTTCTTCACCAAAGAAGTCTTAAATAGCCACAACCATCTAAAGTTAAGATGCCTCAGTTGCCTTCCTTCACAAGGAGTGGGGATTCCTACAAATATATGCAAAATTATGAAGCCATTTTGCTCCTACATCGGTGGGAAGATGCCATAATGTGCAAAGCTTTCTTAATAACATTGACTGATTTAGCATGCACATGCTTTAATGGGTTGAAGGAATGATCTACCTCTTACTTCAAACAGTCAAAGAAAGAATTCATGAATGCATTTGTTATTAAGAATTGGAGAAAGAAATATGCTGCATATTTGTTAATTGTAAAGCAGGGAGAAAAGGAGACCATAAGAACTATGTAGATAGATTCAGGAATGCAATTATATAGGTCCTGAGCTACAATTTAGAATAGTAGTAGCAATAATGCTTCAAGGGATTTGATCATTGCAATTGTAGGAAATCCTTTTTCTGGATTTGCCGAAGATGTTGGCGCAAATAAGTACATTAGGGAGACAAAAGTAATGAAAATTACAAGATAAGAGGTGACAAAGACCGGAAGAGGAATGATAAAGATGCTCAAAAAGACATTTCAAGCAAAAGGTGGGCTTCCCATTCGAAGTCAAGATCCACCATCCCAAACAGGATTGAAGGCTTATGTCATGGTCAGTTTTCGGACCATGACAGGCGTACGAGGCAAATTGTCTATGAAAATCCGGCTCATCTCGCACAAGCCTCAGAGATCCGGAAACTCTACTCATTCTTTTATTTATAAAACGTTTCCAATAAGACAATTGTGAGAAAATCATATATAAATATATAAAAACAATATTTACCATATATATCAAAATATAATATATGCAAAATCATATACAAAGCGATCTAGTCGCAAATCAAAGTATCAAAAGATAAAATACGTAGACCTCGTAACCTAACAACATCTCGGAGCAGAGCTCTAAACAAAAGAAATAACCCGCCCAAGAAGGCGCCACTAACCAAAAATATCATTGCCTCACTGGGCGGAGATGCCAAAAGGTTGCCGAGTCAAAATCAACCTGTAAAATGGAAACAAGGCAATAAAGAAAAACAAAGGGGTCAGAACCCAGTGAGGGACAACACTCCAAATTGCCTCATACGTGCCTCACAAAGACTAGTTTAAAAACCATCTGAAAACTACCACATACAGTGTACGAAAAGTATATATATAGATATACGCACTACATAAATAGTACAGTTTCAGAGAAAACGTTTACACCAAAAGCAAACACATGCACTTTGGCAAAATAATACTAATATTATTAGATTCAAAAACAGAGTATAAGCATTATGGGACCAAAGACAATCGTGGTATGGTCTGTGTCACTGTACCACCGTATAATGATTGTGGATTCTGCCACTAATCCGGAAACCAATTATGTTCCGGGCCGGGACAACATGACTATCGTCAACCCCAATAGCTGAGTCATATCATGTATTGGTATACCAAATGCTACGTACCCCGCAGCGAAGGCGTCCCATAAACGAAACCATAATTTATCCAAAACTAAACATGCATCTCAGAGTAAAAAACAAACGAAAAACATATATTTATATATATATACACACGAAATTTCTCAAAAACAAAGAGGTGAATATTCATTCACATAATCCAAATTATTTAATTAACAAACCCTTAGATTAGTTAGGTTTCAAACACGTGATAAAACACATCAAAAACAAAATATACAGTTTTGAGATACAACCTATGTATCTAAACCTGTCATACACTCACCTGGATGTCTAAAGCTCTAGGAATCCAATCAAACACCGTTGGTGGGTGGCTGCTCATGCTGGGAAGCACAGGAAGCTATAACAAATATAACATGACAAACATCAAAAAGTTGTACTGTGGCCGTACAGAATGCATGAGTGTTATGCAATGCAAATGCCAACTCTCCAAAACGACCTGCTCCCAACTGACCAATCACTCACATGAACTCTAATCGATGTCTTAAGCATACAACTAACATCCATTTCCTCAAAACAAATCAAAATCATTGAGAACCACTATTCTAAAATTCAGACCTTTTGAACCCCAAGACAGAAATCATCGAATATGCCAAAACCAAATCTAATTCAAGTATCTCTCTCTCAAATTCACCAAGATATAACAAAAAAAAATTTCAAATTAACCAGAAATCCATAGAAATCTGGAACCCTAACTCAGATGAAACCCATATCGTTCAAACACAAAAACTCTCCAAAACTGAATCTAGAATCTCTTGGTTCCAACCTCAAACAATCATAATCTAATGCCAAACAAACTCTATTTCAACAAAAATGAAGAAATCAGAATGATCCTTCAATCTCAGCTAAATCCCTAGATGAACGAATCATGATCAAAAATAGGAAAAGGAAGGATCAAAGAGTGTTTCTTACCTTAGAAACCTAAGTGGAAGCAAAGAGAAGCAAGAAAAGCAAAGGAAATGGAAAGAGATGATGGAGAGAGTTATTTCAGTGGTTGAGAGTGAGTTATGACTGAAAGGAAGGTTGTTGGGTGTATTTATAGACCCATAAAATCGACATGTTGCATTTCACTTAAGACTGCCTAGAAAAGACACATCTACATGCGCAGTATTTCCTTCTACGCATATAGTTCCTTCTTAATCATGGGTTGCACACTCCTCAACGCATGCAGATGACAGATCTGATGACTTCTCATTCTTAGATCCAAAATCAATACACGTTTCGCCCTATACAAGGCACCTAGACCTCTTCACACACTCACGGTTCATATCCAAGTGACGGTCAACGCGCACAGACCTCTCCAACGCACGTAGACGTGCTTAAACACATTCACGGTCCAACTTAAATGTCGATCAATACACACAGAACCTTCATCTATGCACGCAGATTGCTACCAAACAGATTCTACACTCAAGAAACTAAGATTCCCCATATAAAAAATACTTCAAAACCAGATTGAATGCTACAGTATTCCAACTATAACAGTACGGGTATTACATACTTCCCTCCTACAAAAGAAATTGTCCTCAAATTTTGAAACAAAATTGATCCAACTAAGATCAATCCTAAATCTCTCAAATAAAATCCAAATCAGAACCATTTAGCTAACCCTCAACTAGGTAGCCAGCATGCAAATATGCAGAAACAAAAATGTAGGGACAAAGACCATCACAGTCATACAGAAACGAAATGCAAGGCAAAGTCAAAAACAAAGGTGCATAAACAAAATGCAGAAACAAAGATGCAGAGATAGAGAAGAACGTACTGACCTAAGAATCAGCATAGTCAAACAACTGCGGATATCTGTGCTGCATCTCCTCCACGGCCTCCCAAGTGGCCTCCTCAACAGAATGATGTCTCCAAATCACTTTTACCGATGCAATCTCCTTGTTCTGCAACCTCTTAACTTGACGATCGACAATCCTTATGGGATCCTCATCGTAGGATAAGTAAGATCAGACCTCAACAGACTGAGGTGCCAGAACGTGAGACAAATTAAGAACATACTTCCTCAAAAGTGATTTATGGAACACCGGATGAACATAAGCAAACTGAGGCGGCAACACTAAATTGTACGCAACAACCCCAACACGGCCTATAATCTCAATGGACCAATGTATTTCGAGCTTAACTTGTCCTTCTTCCCAAATCTCATGATACCCTTCATCGGTGAGATCTTGAGGAATACATGGTCACCAATCTCAAACTCCAGATGCTTACGCTGTGGGTCAGCGTAGTTCTTTTGTCAAATGTGAGCAGTCTGGATCCTCTACTGGATCATCCTTACTTTCTCAGTAGTCTTCAAAATAAGATCTAGCCCCAGTGGCTCTTTCACTCCGGCCTCTACCCAATATAAGGGAGATCTACACTTTCTACCATATAATGTCTAGTAAGACGCCATCCTAATACTCGAATGGTACGAATTATTATACGCAAATTAAGCCAATGGCAAGTTAGAATCCCAACTCCCACCGAAATCCATAGCGCACGCCCTCAACATATCCTTCAAAGTCTGAATCGTATACTCAGATTGCCCATCGGTTTACAGGTGAAATGCCGTACTAAAATCCAATCGAGTACCTAACTCTTCCTACAGTTTACACCAAAATTACGAAGTAAACTAAGGTCCTCTGTCCGACACTATAAAGACTGACACACCATATAAACATACAATCTGATCGACGTATAACTTCACCAATCGTGTCGCTCTATATGTTGTCTTAACAGGCAGAAAATAGGCCGATTTTGTCAAGCAGTCCACGATCACCCAAATAGAATCATACCACAAAGATGTCCTCGATAACCCAACGACGAAGTCCATCGTGACACAATCCCAGTACCACATTGCTGCCCTCCAACACTCTAACCTCCAGTACCACACTAATAATTAATTGGCTAATTAATAATCGGACTTATGTGATTATTAATAACTAACCCTTTGTTCTGGTATCATATATATATATATATATATTGTAAAAAGGATTAAAATTCTGATCTGCGTGCTTGTCGGCTAATATCATTTGTATATAATATTCTGATATAAGACACCTACCTTTCGGTATACCAATACTCTGACAAGGCCTTAGTTACTAGGGTAAATGGATGACTGTATATTCGGCCAGATACAAACTTTATTCTATCTGGTGGTAGAGTCCACACTATTATTCTGTCTATTCTGGTCCTATATTCTGACTCTAATATATATATATATATATACTTCTGATACTGTCTGACTACATGTTATGTGCTCTGAATGCGAACATTTTGGAAAAAATATTTTTCTCTGAAAGCTACTATATACGTTGTGTGTATACTATATGGTATCTACGTATATTCGTATGCGGTATTTAAAAAAAAACTATTTTCAAACAGTTTTTGTGAGGTTTGGAGCTGATCTAGAGTGTCATTTTCTCACTAGGGATTCTTACCCCTTTTTCTTCTTTTGTCAGGTGACACTTTTAACGGTCAACAATTGTCTGGCATCTCGATCCTAGCGAGGCATTTTTGATAGTAGTGAGTGCCCCTCATCCGAGCTCTACTTTTGTTTATGTTATTAGAGCGTTAGGTTACATATTGTTTAGGTCGGTGTGGAGCATAGGTATCTTTGATTGAGTCAGTCCAATGTGCTTCTGTATACCCTTCTGATATCTATCTCGGTACTGTGACAATCACTTACATTCTGACATCTGCATATATGTTCTTTCTATTTGATCTCTGTAGTGATGGACTGTCGTGGTCATGGTAGACCTAGACAAGTACCTGTCGAGGCCGACACTCAGTTTGTAGTGGGTCTACATGATTCACGCAGCGTGCCAAAGGTTGCAACGCCAGCACCTCAGCAGCAGCTTTAGCTTAAGCAGCTTCTCACAGCTCAGATGGAGATGTTTGAGCATATGACCCAGGTTCTCAAGCGCCTAGACAGAGCTCAGCCAGGTCAGGCAGCTAGGGGTCACCAGCTGTAGATTAGCCAGTCCCACCATTGGTGTCGCCAGCACATTAGGCCCAGCCCGAAGGGGTCATATCAACTACTCCGGTGGTTGCACCTATTGCACTACGAATAAGAGAGGATGATAATCTGGATAGGTTTATGAAGCTCAAACACCCAGATTTTTAGGTGTGATGGAAGAGGATCCCTACGACTTCTTCCTTAAGGTGGGGCATCACTTTGATGCTTGATGTATTATTGATGATGCAAGTAGGATCAGACTCATCTCGTTCCTTCTGAGTGGTCGTGCAGCTAAATGGTAGAGGAGTCTTGAGGCTTGGGGAGATTTCAGTTGGGCTAGATTCAAGAATGAGCTTATTGCGTCTATCCTTCCTCGGAGTATCCGGGACAAGAAGGCGGATGAGTTCAATGACTTTTGTCAGGGGCTAAGTATGTCGGTGACGGAGTATGAGAATAAGTTTAAGGATTTGAGTAGGTATGCACCTCCTCAGAGTCAAGGAGAGGATGCTTTGGTGGGGAAGTTTCTGGATGGGTTGTGACCAATTATCTGCAGAGTGATAGCGACCTTGAGGTTAACTACTATAAGGCAGATTACAGAGGATGCTAAGGGTATGGAGAGTATGGATGAGAGGCACCCGAGGGAGCCCAAGAGGGCGAAGACCGAGGGTATTTCGGGAGGCTATCATGGCCTGAGTTAAGGAGCCCAGTCGGAGCAAAGGCGCCGACATTCTTTTGAAGGGCAAAGGCCTAGCCAGAGCATCTAGAGTTACAGTGTGGCACAGCCAGCTGGACAGAGTGGAGGACATAGCTTAGGGAGCTTGATTTTGCCTTGTACGATTTGTGGAAAAAGGCATCCTGGGGTATGCAATAGGGTGATCGGTAATTGTTTTCACTGCAGATAGCCTGGGTATAAGATAGTGGAGTGTCCTTTGAAGCGGGTACAAAGACTCAGGCTAGAAAGTCTGCAACAGGAGGTTCGGCTGCAATTAGTACTGGTGTTGGTAGGAGAGCCAGTAGGGTTTCGGGATCACAGTCAGGGTGGCCAATGCAGTGGCCGAGGCTAGACAGCTCACAACAATGCTACAAGAGGGTAGGCTCGAGTATACCATCTCACTTGTTAGGAGGCTCAGACCTCTAATACTGCAGTTACTGGTACAATCTATATATCTGGCATTTTCGCATACGTCTTATTTGATACTGGTGCATCTCATTTGTTCATCACCCCACCTTTTGTTGAGCGTTCTGGGCTAGGGTTGCGTCAATTGGATAAGTTGGTATAGGTTTCATCTGTTTTGCGTAGCAAGATGTTGACTGATTCTGGGGTTCAAAATTGTGTGATTTCGTTTGATGGGCACGAGTTGGTGGCCGATTTTATCTTATTGGATGTAGGGGAGTTTGATGTCATTCTCGACATGGATTGGCTTTTAGAGTGGCATGCTAGTTTGGATTGCTTTGCCAAGAGGGTATGTTTTTGATCATCTGGTCAAACTGAGTTTTGTTATCAGGGCGAGCGAGACATTGTTACACGAGGTTATATGTCAGCCGCTAAAGCAGAGAGAATGATTCGCCAAGGTTGTGAGATGTATTTGACTTTTGTTCTAATTGAGTCCGCAAGACCAGAGTTGAGAGTAGAAGACGTACCAGAGGTTCGAGAGTTTTTTGATGTTTTTCTAGATGAGCTACCAGGACTTTCACCTGATGGGGAGATTAATTTTGCTATAGCGGTACGACCTGGTACCAATCCAAAATCAATTCCACCATATCGGATGGCGCTAACAGAACTGAAGGAGTTAGAGACTTAGTTGAGGGAGTTGCTGTTGGAATTCGATACTTTTTTATGACATTCATAAACATACGGCGCAGCGGAAATAACAAAAAATTTTAAACCCTAGAATTCCACCAAGGATCCATGCACATCAACATATATGATTAGGGTTAGTGGTTCTACCTTAGATCCAAAGCTCTTATGTTTGATCGGACGGAATGTTGGTGTAGCTTTTAGTATTCAAATCATGAATCACCTTTTATCTTCATGTTTCTTTTGCGTGAACGTGTCTAGAGGTTTTCGTACAAATGAACTTCCTTTGGATTGGTGGAGTGTACTAGCACCCTTTTAGAATCTCTATTCTAAAAGCTCACAAATAATTTTCTCTCTTTTATTTGTGGCACTCACTAATTCAGCCAAGCCTTCAGGGAATAGCAAGGAGTAATACCTATTTATAGGAATTTGAGCAAACCTAAATAGGTGCACTAGGGAGGCCGAATTTTCCCACAATAACAAACACTTCCTAATTAAATTTTTCATATGCATGTTAGGGTTTTATTTTCCTTGTCACACAAGAATAAAATTCCTAATTAGTCATGGACTTCAAATTATCAATGTGTGTGCCGAAATTCCTCCTTGTCACACAAAGAAAGAGACTCCTAAAAAATAGGAGATGTGTGCCGAATTTCTCCCTCCCTAATTAGGTTGAATGTGCAAAATTTTCTCTCTCCTAATTAGGTTAATTTGTGTCGAAATTCATCATGGATTTTATTAATGTTATTGGACTTTTAATTGCATGATACATTATCATTAAATAAATCACTCCCTTATTAAAATATATGGGCCGAATTTATTATGCCATACATAATAACTTGTCCACAAAATATTTAACTTAATAAGATGCAATTTATAATAAAAGTCAATTACATTAATGTATTATATCTTATATTATATTTAAGATATAAATCTCAAAACCCTAAATTATTATTGATTAATTAAATTAATCATCTTAATAATTCAATCACTACAAGAGAGATTATTAGTGAACCAATCTAGTTCGTTCTAGTGTG
>CAODLS011422400.1:0-24234 GCA_948243855.1 Flueggea neowawraea | reverse complement strand
AAAGCAAAAATCAAAGATCCAAACATTTCCCATTAGAACAACAATAAATTAAAACCTAGACCCACAAACCAATTAGCTCCAAGAACAAGCCTCTTACATCAACCTTAGATCGGAGACCCTCTCAAGTCATCCATTTTAGATCAGTCCACCTCTGCTTTCTCCACCTGCGGCTTCAACCTTTGCTTTCTTCGCCTGCAGCCGCCTCCATTTTCTTGCAGATGATGTTGGCAAAACGGTGACCAATACCCTTGATGGAGGTAAGGACGAACATAATCTTCTGCTTGCCATCAACGTTGGTGTTGAGAAAACGAAGAATGTGTTGGAAATCCTCATTTGCTACCAGCGACTAATGGCGTTCACAAGAACCAATTTGATTTAGAATAACCCCAAATTAACTAAACCCTAGATTAACTAGAACCTAGAAATCTCAAACCATAAGCAGCAAGGTACAACAAAAATAAGAGAAGTAAATCACTTACTCTCTACGCCGATGTTCGAACGATAGTGAGGAGGCCAGAATCGCGACGGGCTAAAGCGGGGAGAGTGAAAGAAGAGAGGAAGAGGATTTCATCGACTAGTCAAAGAGGAAGAGGACGCCAGCAAAGAAAAGAGGACGAGGATGATGGTGATGCAACAAAGAGAGGAAGAGGAGGATGGACACCAGTCGTCGTCGAGGGAGTAGAGAGGTCAAGGAGAAAGTGTCGAGTGAAAGATAGAAAAGAAGGAAGTATAATCTGTTTTGGGTGAAAAAGTTGTTGGGTCATGATTCTGTGTTTTATTTATAATGGAACCATCTTCAGATTAATAACTAAAATTATTATATGACAATCCAATGGATTTTTTTAAAATCCTAAATATGATCACTAGAGTCACCTTAGAAACTGTCTTGGTGGTCTTTGAAAAACAATTGCTTGGTGGGGAAGCAGCAGTAGTAGTAGAGATGGGAGGGGTTGAAATTACCAAAGTAGCCTTGGGTTTTGGCTTCCAACCAAAGAGGAGTTTTCCTTTTTCCTTTTTCTTCTCCCAAACACAAAAAAGAAAATAATTTTCTTTTATTAATTAAAAAGAAAATAATACCACTATGATAATTTACCTTTTACATTTTCCCCCCAAATAAATTAATAGTTATTTGTTAAATAGAATATTGATTTTTAAACATTGTTTATTTCATGATATTTGGTTAATCTTATTAGTAGTGCATTTCGTACAGGGATAAGACCAAACTAATATTTTAGATTTGAGTCATAAATAGTATATTAATTTTTTAATAATATTTATTTATTTATTCCATAGACGGTTTTTGTTTGGCATTATTTATTTGTTTGTCCTTTGTGTAAAGAAGCTGTTATAAATCCAAAATTGTTGAAAACTTAGCCCAAGAAAGTAATTAGTTCCACCCTTTTGTACCGAAAAGGACAACAGAAAAAAAAAAGATATGAACTGTGAGTTAATTTTCTCATTAATTGGTTAAAATACAAAAAAATAATAATAATTAAATTAAATTAAATTAACTTTGAGAGCTTATTTTAGTGCTTGTAACAGAAAAGCAATAAAACAGCAATAATGCACTTTCAGTTCAGAATCTCACTTTGGCGATCAAAAATCAAAACTGTCGGACTCAGACCAAATTATCAGACTGTCTGAGATGCCACATTTAACCCAAACGCAACAGATTCCCATAATCCTCGAACAACTCTCTCAAATCGAACGAGCCACCAACGCCCATATCCAAACACTGGCATCACGCGCGCATAAAACCACTCGACCTTTAAGCGCACACCCAAAAAGGCCACTTTTGGGGTCCAGATAAAGAGCAGCCGGCTTTAGCCGACAACAAAGCCTGCTGAGTAGCCGACAACGACGCGCCGCAGCGGCCGACTTATGGTTTTGTGACAGCAAGTGTCCCATGAAAACGACGTCTAATTGACTGAGACGGTTCGGACACGCATTGAGCTACGATTGGTATTTTGACACGTGGACATAGTACGGAAGATAGTTTACAGAAATGACAGGGCATGCGACGTGTAACGTTTTACTTACCGAGGAGTGGTGTCCAGAATATAAGCTGCAGAACAGAGAAATGGGGTGGGATGGGTGGGGCCCAGTTTGTTCAGAAAATTTTCAATATTTTATTTATTTTTTTAATGACACAAAAATAACCTTTTTGATGAAAAAAATGGGATTTTGACCTTTTTGTTGGGTGCTGAGGAGGAAGCAAGCGACTGGAAATGTGAAAGTTGGGATGTAAGGTTGCTTTCTTCTTCACCATTTCTATTGATTTGTGCGATGCCAGCCATTGTTGGAAATGAAGAGACATTGCGTGTTTTCTTTTTCATTGCTATTTATGTGCCTCTATATTCTTTACATAGACTATTAAAGTGTGTATTTCTTGAGTTTTGACTACCAAGTTGTGAAATGGTCCGGCGAAAAGAAAATTGTGAAAAAGTAGACTCGTTCTTATATTTTCTTTTCATCAAAAAAAAAAAAAGATAAAGAACTAACAAGTCCAAGCATGATCAAGCCCGTATGAACATTTTCTTTTTGAAATAACTAGATGTGTGACTCGCACAATGCGTATGATTGTTTACTAGAGTCGTTTATAAATATAAGTACCTTTTATTTGTATATTCTTTCTCTTCTTTTATATTTTTACATAGTCATTTTACATGGTAATTAAGAAGATCAACACCTTGCTATTTACTTTGGTTAATCTATGGGTGGGATGGTTGTCTAGTTGACTTAGATGAAGCTTCAATATCATGTTATTATGATATGTTATTATTATGAATAACATGATATAAAGTTTCTTCTTCTGTAAAAAGATTATTCACATTACTAATGCATGTAGTAGAAACTCTTCGTCTTCTTATACTTCTCTAATATTATAATTCATTTTGATGGAATATTTTATGATGGATTATGAGAAGGAAAAAGAGATTGATGATGATGGAGACAATTAAGGAAGAGGTTATTTATAAAAAAAATGGTATAAAGGTGATAATGTAAAAAAGACGGTGAAATCCATCCAAAGGCGGTGGAGATGAAATCCATTCACAGATGAAATGAAGATAAAAAAGTGATAAGGTTCAAAAGATAATTATTTCTATCCAACGGTGGAGGTGGATATAAAATTCATCCGACAATTGAAAAGAAGATAGAAAAGTGATAAGGTTTAGAAGATAATTATTTCAATAAGCAGTGGAGGTGAAAATGAAATCCATCCTATAGTTGATATTTTGGTATTCTAAATTTTCATTATCTATAACTTTATCATCTTGGACGGGAGAAAGTGCAAGGATTTTTGCTTAAAGTTCTAAAAAATTAGGTAGATGATCTGAATGTCTGAGGCTTGTGCGAGATAAGCAGAACCTCTATTTCGGTTTTCTCATATGCCAGTCATAGTCTGATCTTGAGTCGTGACAGTATTAACCTATTATATTTCTACTTTGTAGTTTATTTAATTTGTGCTAAATTTTGTATATTTCACTTTCGATATGTTTTAATTGTTATATATTTTAAAATATTTTTATAAAATATTTAAATTATTTGAAATTTACTACATAAAATGATAAAAAATAGAGACATATAAGAAATATAAACTAGTCCCACAGTCATTTAATATTCATGAAAATTTGAGTTAAACAATAAAAAAAAAAGGTGAAAACAAAAAAAAAAAGGTGAAAACAGATTAAAAAAAATATTGTTTTCCAAAAGTGTCGGCGTGCTACCACAAAATAGCGGCACTTTTGGCAGTGAGTTAGATCAGAAACTCTACTTTATTTTGGAGTTTGAGGTTGGAGATGTTTTAAGTGCGCGCTTTGCCTCTGAGAAATGATGCACTTTTGGTAATCTGACGTAGAGGTTTGTCAGTGTATCTGATCATATTATAAACCCAGGCACCTGCTTGTGCCCCAAGTATTGGAGATATTATATATATCCACAGCGCCTTGTAGTTCTTTGAGACTATTTCTGGTCCTATGCTTCTTGCGGAATTCATTGATGCTCCTGATATTGGCCTGCAAATATTCATTCTTCACAATTTTAGTTTTGATTTTGGTCTAAAGTGTATTTTCAGACGCAAACAATTCCAAAAATTAGAGCTACATCTATCTAATTTGTGTAATCAGTTACTTTTTATGATTCGTGAATAATTAATTAGCTACAACGTACTGCATTTGATTATTGCTGGATAATTTAGACAGAAATTGTTCAATTTATTGGCAACACCAGACATGACGAACATCAAGTAGAATGTGGCAATGAATTCCACCACAAAAGACTGCTTGTCTGAGCCTGCTGGAACTGTTCCTAAAAAGTGATCTTGCTCGCCGGAAAATATTAACCGGATCGTTCCTGCAGCCAGTGTTGATGCTATGACTTGGCATATTATATAACCTGGCACCTACATGGTAGAGAGAATGACGTCTTTTTAAAAATAGATTTTGCAGATTGGTTAAAAAAAAAACTTATCCTGATGATAATTGATAAAGAACTTAGTTAGAACATTGTCCTTTCTTTAACAACATTGAGAAACACAAAATATATCCTAAAACTTCGACCCACTAAAGCAATTCCGACAATTTTAGCTTCAGATCAAAAGAACCATTTTTTTTTCTTTTTATCTTGACATTTTTCAAGCCTTAGTGTTTCTTATATTCAGTTCACCAATTTTTCAATATAGGGCTGTTAGTTTGTCTACCTGCCTCCAAAGAAACCTCTTGCTGGTGGCAAAAGCTAGAGTGACAGCAGGATTAAAATGGGCACCAGAGATGTCAGCAACTGCGTAAATCAGTACCATCACAGTGAAACCCCAAACTAATGATATTCCAGGGAGTGTCACCACCTTGTCGAAGTTCATATTCACAGCCATCGATAAACATCCAGCAAATATCAACAAATATGTCCCCAACGACTCTGCTATCAACTGCATATCATAAATCAAAATCAACCGAGTTTCTTATGAAACTGCTATACATAGTAAATGTTCGATCTTGTCGGTTATGAGTGGAGTTCGAATCCGAACTGTAATGAATATCAATTGGATTGACTACTAAATAGGTTGACTACTAAATGAGTTTTAGTAAAATCATTCTACTTGAGTTTGAAGATATTTTTTAATTAGTTTGAGAGAGTCCAACTCTATTAGTATATAAGATTGATTCAAAACTTTAATCCATATGTGTCTAAAAAAACACAAAAAAACATGCTCCCTCTCTTTGGTTTGTGTGAGTGTTTGCCATCAGTTTTAGTGTGTAGAAAGAGAAGATAAGATGTTTTTCGTTACACACTCAATTCCTTCTGTAAGAATATTATTATGATAATTCTTAGGTTGCAGATATATGTTGTTTTTTCATTGTTTCGACGAAGGTGGTTCGCGAGGACTAGCAGGAAGTTGTTTCTTATACATCCAATCGAGTTTTTTCATCGCGTACATCTAGTTCAGTTCTCATTCCTCTATTTAATTATTCGTATTCTTGTTGGATACCTTACTAATAAAACTTTATTTGTAAAAAAAACATGAATATCATTTAAAAAAAAGGAATGTCACAACAGACAAAGAGAATGGACTTACATGACACGGGTGGTAGGGATTGAAAAGAGAGTAATTTACAAGAAAGGTCTTAACTTTGGAAACCAAGAGTGAAAGAAAAAGTTACCTTTTGAATGAAAGGTACAGAGAAGAACAACATTGAATCTTCTTTAGGGTTGGAGGAAGAAGGGCGATCATCTTTAACATCCAAAACAACTCCTCCATGGTTACCATTACTACAACCTGTCGAGATTTCAGCCATTCCTAGCAGAAGAAAAACAGTGAATAACTTTGGAAACCAAGAGTGAAAGAAAAAGTCACCTTTTATGTCTAGTTGAACGACAAAATATTGCTCCAGCTTAACAAATTTTGGCAGTCGAATAAAAATGAACTACAAACATTACTCTGATCATTGTAGCATTATATATAATAATTTATTTTGTGACTTCAACTCTTTGTTAATGGTCTCTCCTAATTGAATAAAATACATTAGTATAAAATAAAATCTTAAAAATGATAAATTGTAAGAAATTCAAACGTAGCCAGTAGGAATAATTTTATTTATACCTGTTAAACGCAAATTAAATGCAAGCATGCACGTCATCATCAGTGATGTATGTGACAAAGAAAAATAACATGTAGAATGTACAAATAACATATAGCGTAAAACATGTTTAATAATAACAAATTTAATGAATTTGTAGCTCATTGGTATTAAAATCAATTCTATACTGAGAGGTTACAAATTTAATTTTTAATAGGAGCAAATAAATTTTTTTATCAAAAAATAATAATAATAATAATAAGAGAGTGGAACAACTTAACAAAAAAAAGTGTATGTTACATGCTTTTGATAAATGCTGAAATAGTGGTGTAAATGACCCAATGACTTTTCGAACTTTTTTTTTTTGTTTATTTTAACACTTTAACTAATAAACAAATAAATCAAGAATGAGTTTGAGGTTAGATTAGAATTAAAGTTGTGGAAGAACAACTACTAAAGCTTATATACATATGATTTGATTAATATATAATAAAAGTGCTTATAATAACTATTAGTTTTTTGCGATAATATTAATTATTTATTTACATTATTATTGAATTTGTAAATCATTTTTAGATTAGTGAATTGCGTGTTAAGGTCCTGAACATGTTAAAATACTCACCAAATAACAAGTCAAGCTGAAAAAAAACTCAGAACATTAAACAAATTGATCTTAAACATATTAAAATTTTAATTTTGATTACAGCCTGTCACTTATATTTTCTATTAAAACAAGCTTTTTAGGGTACTTATGAGTCATATTGCGATTGGGTTGACTTTGTGAATATTTGATTTACATTTTATTAGATACAAGATTGCTTTCACGAATGAATCAAATGTAATCAACTTGCAAATAAAAAATGTTTAGGATTACAAATAAAAAGTAAACAAGAATTAATGAAATTACATATGCCATACTGATCTTTGACTTGCATATATAACATGCATGCATCTAAGTCTTGGCATTACAGGATTGATCCATGGATGCTACCAAGAGGTGAAACTACACAACTTCATAAATAGTTGAACTTGGATTATAATTTAAGCTTGACTATGTTTTGATCTTCTTCTCCTTTTCTCAGTTCTGAAGATGTTGTTACGATTGATGTGCATGCTGCCAAAGCTTGACTCGGCTCAACTCATCGTTATTTAGATGTGAGGTACAATCACATCCAGTATATATGATTTCAATCTGAAGTGAATCATACAAATTAATGTCATTGTTCCTCGCATCTATTATTTTGACTCATTTTTTTCTTAATTTTCATGACAAAATTTGTTTTGATTAAAACAAGACGAACGTGGAATTCAACAAGAGTCACACTGAAAATGCCTTGAATGTTCCTTACATGTTTATCACTCAAGAAGGTGATAATTAATGATCAAAAGTTTATAGAAGAACCATTCATATAATGTTAATTTGATTTAAGCACCATAAAATTGGGAATCTTAATTTGCTACTACATATGCTTACAATCATAATCCTTTTTTCCCTTACAATAGTTGTTTTTTGTCCATTCTGGCACGAAGCAGGTAAAGTGAAGAACCCTGAATTTCTCAGCCAAGTTGCAGCAGTTATCAAGAAGGAAGACCATATAATTGTGGTATGATGATTCTAATGTTGTTACTGCTTCTGTAATTCTGCTGATATTCATCAAGCACATTAAACGAATATGGAATTTGCTGTGAAGAATTTAAAACCTGCATCTAACTTTGGAATTTGTTAACAATCATTCTCAAGGGCTGCAACTCCGGAGGAAGATCAACCCGAGCCTGTGCCGATCTTCTGAGTGCAGTAAGTTTCTTTTCAATCCTATTAATGTCTAGTTCCTCTTTCTGTTCTGCAGTTAAAACTAAAAGTCAACCACAGATCAGCAGGCTTGTAGCTCATTAATACTATAGTCGTAATAAGGGGTCGCGAGTTCGATTCTCACAAATATAATGACTGACCAAAGAAAAAGTCGATCACAGTCCTAATAGGCCTCATGATCATGTTACATGTCTTGTATGAATGTTGAAGATGACAAATATTATTTGGGGTTGATAGGGATATGAGCATGTGACTAACAAGTGATGTAGCATATAGGTGCATGTACTAGACAAAATCATTAGCAGATGCAATCCAATGACATAAATCCAAGCTTTCCTACATCAAACTTGTGCAATTTAAAACTGCTCAGTTACTTCTCTACATTACATATAAAATTTTGCAAAGTATCATCAAATGAGTTATATACTCAATATTTTCCTTGTATGCTCTGAACAAAGTCGTGAATTACATCAGCAATTACTTCCTTGGACTTTCAAATATGTTGGGAAAGACACATCTATATAAAAATCTTTGCATTCGCTGTTGTAATCACAAAAGCAAAGGGGTGGCCTCTCCAAAAGAAAAACAAATAGGAAACTTATAAAGGAAATGAGAAAAAGCTTCAAATACTGTGTTTGTTTTATCTGAAGAAATAATTTGTGAAAAAAAAGGTAGCTTTACAGGACATACACTGTAAGATGTTCAAAACGGACCACTATCCTGGAGCAAAATGAGAGCAACCATGTAAAAAGTATATGAAATTCATGGATGGAAAAAAAAAACGTGAGCAGCAATGGACATACATCATTAATACCACTAAATGCTTACCAGGGTATAAAGTAGTCCCGGCTTTATGTCTGTCCTCGATATAAGAATAAATCTGTAGTATTATCAAGCTTCAGAAGTGAACAGTGGAAAGATGCAATAGTGATAATGCACCAATAGACCAGCAATACAACTGAAGGTAATGAAAATTGAAAACAAAAATAACAATCACCGAAATATACCATTATAATACAAGTAGAAGTACATGAAGAGCTGGTTCGGATCCCTTTTAAACTGAGACTGTATTCGTAGCATAATGTGATGATCTCACATCATAGGACTTCAGAAGGAAATAATTGCCTCAACAATCTCTAGTGGCTATGCAGCGTTGCATACATTTTCTATACCTTCAGAGGGGCAATAGATTTGTAATCCAATTTAACAACAGATAACAGTAAGGTTGAATGATGACTGTATCACCCAGTTACTCAAAACTATGCACAATAAAGCAGATGAAGGAATTTAAACTGAGAAAACATCATACACCATCGTCATACAAGTTTCAGTGGCTAAGCTCCTAATGGAAGTTCATTCTTGTATATGTCAAACATTTTATTGTTTAAGCAGCTGAAAAACCGTTACTAATGTAAGGGAGACCACGAGTAGTTTTTGAAAGCAGAATAGTGATCATTATACATTGTCATTCCAAAGCAATTCTGTTTCCTTAATAAAATAAATATTCACTTTTATCAGTCAAAGTGCTAGTTAGTTATAAAGCACCCTTTGATCATATATAAGCAGTCCTGAATTCAAATGCACGCAAAGAATCTATTAAACAAAGCATACCCTCTACGTGGCCCTGTCGTCACATCAGTCTTGTCCATTGCTTCCCAAAGAAGTCCCAATGGAATCCAATGAGGAGGATATTTAAAACGTGCAACATCCAAAATCAGTACCATGTCTCTTCCAGCATGATAACCACCAATAGGGGAAAAATGATCAGTTCCTCTCTAAACTAGAGAAGAAACACTTTATCACATAATTGACATGTAAACTTGAACTGTCGTCCACCATACCAATATAATATCATTCTTATCAAGCATGCATGTAGAGCATGATGCTGGACGCTAAGTGTTTGTTGAAAGCATGCAAAAGATACAGGCAACGTATATCTTGGCAATTTTACTGCAAATGCTAGAAATTTTTGTAAAATGATTATACAATAAAAAAAGGCAAAATGTCTAAGACATTGAATATTTCAAAGTAGAACTGTTCTATAACTGAAAAATATAAGACGGAATATATTAGATGAAAAAAACATATAACAATATCCAAAAATGAGTATTAATCATCTAAAAATTCAGTTCAATAGTTTAAAAAAAGGTTTTGCTCTTTCAAGAAGCACCATAGACCCTTGAAAGTAATAAGTTAGTCTAAATTGATTCACAGTTTCACTTTCCTATAAAAAGGACACAAAGCCTCAACATTTTGTAGAATCCTAACTTTTTGGATAGATTGATGATAATGCGCAGAAACAAATAGCATAAAAATCTAGAGTCCCACACATTGAATGCACAAGCAACAGAGAGTAGACATATATGGATGAAGATTCTATTAAGTTGAAGTAAAGACCTGTTTAAAAACTCCTCTATGATGCGATGAAATTATGTGACTGTCATCAGAGGTGGAACATTTGATGACATGATCCCGAAAGTCGTCGATGGTGCTTTTATTTGTACGATAAGCTTCAACTTTTGCCCCAGCACAGTGAGCCAAACATACAACGTTTCCAAATGAGATCCCCTCAGCTTTAACTTTTTCTAAAGGCTCACAACAGTCCAACATAGATTCATCAAACCACCTCCAAGGTCCTGCAAGAAAATCGATGACAACTTAAAAGTGCTCCTGTCCATACATAAACGAAACAACTCGGAGCAAGCAAATGTTTCACAATGACTACACATAAGAAAAAAGAAACATTAATTAGTTCAATCGTCTGTTAGTAATCACCAGAAAGGGCAAATCTTGTTTGTTTCTGCATATTGGTTCAACATATTGAACATATTCAGCAAATTCAATGTATTGGTCCAATCAACTAATTCCAATTATGCAATATATAGGACAAAACTCCCACATCCACCAATAACAAACTACCCAATTTGCTTACAACTACAACTCAGTCCAAACAAAATTGGCTCAACCAAATATGTGATTCTTTTTATTATGATTACTTGGCACTTCAACGAGCACCGACTTAGAGATCTGCCAGTTAAAACACTACTATCAATCAAAGACACAAAATTTGTAATTGGCACAGAATTTCGCCCAAAAGAGATTGCAAAGCACATGTATCCGGAGCTCAAGGAAAACAGTAGCTGATTGGTGTCAACAGATCAAAATAATATTAACTTGCTTAGAACAGTAAAATATGAGTAAATCAGTGAGCATAGTAGATCCACAGAGACCGATGAAATATTGTTTAATTGCTGAAAAATAAAAAGTAAAATGGATGAATGAAAGTGAGGTTGAAGTCGAAATTTAAAAGCAAAAAGAGACTATAAATTCGCAGTAGAGAAATAAAAGAGCAAGAATGAAAATGACAAAAATTCAATAGTAGTAAAAACTCATTTAATGTATTTTTTTGTTCAATCCAATTAGTCGATCACAGACACAAAAGATGAATATTAAGCATTCAAGTAGACAGAGTTATAGTTAACGGTGACACACTCAATTAACCAATTCCTTCTTATCTGTTCGATAGCCCCGGGACGACCTGTAGACTATTTTTCTAACTATTAGACAATCCCGGAACACCCTGACAATGTTTAATCTATGACAACATTATGAATTAAAGGAACCTCTACCCTAGCCAGTAAAACTGGAAACACCGTGATTCATTTAAATTAGATTACTCAGTTTCATAACAATGGACAATGCTCAAACCATATAAATTCACGTTATTTGTTACATATATCAAGATTAATGTGACACACTATTAACCTTGAATAACAATATATTATCTCAATCAACCAATCAACAGGTCCTTGTCAATTAATCAATAAAAATAATAATAAAAGAACTCAGGAACAGAAATTGAATAAATACTTGAATTAATTAATAACATTTAAAACAAGAGTCTCACAACATCTATAGATTAAACTTCAAAATACCTTAACTAGTATGAGATTTAGTTACACATGCTTAGAGGAAGAACACCAAAAGTTGAAGAGAGTGACGACTACCTCTAGAGAATGCGTGAATGAGGAGGAAAAGTGGAGAGTGAGAGAGAGAATTCTGTTTAAATACATCTTCTAATTAGGAAAACCTAAATCTCCTTCAAAATAACTAATAAAATTAATAATAAAGATAATTGTTTTGATCCAACAACAAATCTGACTTAGTAGCCCTCTACAGTGTCCACAAGGCTCTAAAAATATGGCCCAACACTGCAGCACGAGACCCAATGCGCGTCAACTATGACGTGATCAAACAGAAATGCAGTTTTCGCCTGAAATGTGCAGAAACGTCTCAAAATCTTCATATTCCATCAAGATCCCACATAAAACACCAAAGAAGCATAAAACACTACTATCAATCAAAGACACAAAATTTGTAATTGGCACAGAATTTCGCCCAAAAGAGATTGCAAAGCACATGTATCAGGAGCTCAAGGAAAACAGTAGCTGATGGGTGTCAACCGATCAAAATAATATTAACCTGCTCAGAACAGTAAAATATGATTAAAGCAGTGAGCAGAGTCGATCCACAGAAACCGATGAAATATTGTTTAATTGCTGAAAAATAAAAAGTAAAATGGATGAATGAAAGTGAGGTTGAAGTTGAAATTTAAAAGCAAATGGAGACTGTAAATTTGCAGCAGATAAATAAAACAACAAGAATGAAAATGATAGAAATTCAATAGTAGTAAAACCCAGCTAAGGTACTTCTCCGTTCAATCCAATCAGTCGATCATAGTCACAAAAGATGAATATTAAGCATTTAAGCAGAAAGAGTTATAGTTAAGGGTGACGCACTCAATTAATCAATTCCTTCTTACATGTTCGATAGCCTGTAACGCCCTGCAGACTATTTTTCTAACCACTAGACAACCCCCGGGAGGCTATGACAGAGTTTAATCTATGACAGCAGTACAAATTAAAGAAACATCTATCCTAACCAGTGAAACCGAAAACGTCGTGATTCATTTAAACTAGATTACTCAATTTCATAACAATGAACAATGCATAAACCACATAAATTCACGTTATTTGTTACCTATATTAAAATTAATGTGACATACTATTAACCTTGAATAACAATATATTATCTCAACCAATCAACCAACAGACCCTTGTTAATCAATCAATCAATCAAAATAATAATAAAAGAACTCAAGAATAAAAAATGAATAAATACTTGAATTAATTAATAACAATTAAAACAAGAGTGTCACAACATCTATGGATTGAACTTCGAAATACCTTAACTAGTAAGAAATTTAGTTACACATGCTTAGAGGAAGAACACCAAAAGTTGAAGAGAGTGACAACTGCCTCTAGAGAATGTGTGAATGAAAGATTCTCAAGGAGAGAGAGAGAATTCTGTTTAAATACATCTCCTAATTAGGAAAACCTAAATCTCCTCCAAAATAACTAATAAAATTAATAATAAAGCTAATTGTTTTGATCCAACAACAAATCTGACTTAGTAGCCCTTTAAGGTGTCCACAAGGCTCTAAAAATGTGTCCAACAGTGCAACACATGGTCAAACTTGGTCAATGGGCGTCAACTGTGGCGTGGTCACACAGAAATGCAGTTTTCGCCTGAAATGTGCATGAACATCTCTGAATCCTCATATTTCACCAAGATCCCACCTAAAACACCAAAGAAACATAAAAACACATGAATAACAATTTATAATGCAAAAACACACATAAAATGCAATATAAAATATGTATGAAATGCACTCTATCAAATATACCCACACTTAAACAATGTTTGTCCTCAAGCATTCTATAACTTAAAACAAGTAAGAACCTCAAACTCCAATCACCTCGTTACCCCCCACATAGTGTTAAACTCAAATCGATATGCATAAAAAATTCAAGAGAAAACACAACCATCGCCAGAACGACCGACAATCTAAAAGATTATCTCCACATTAGTAATGCCTCCAAAAGAGATAGTCAAATTCACACCCTCACAAGTTTCACTCTATCTCTCAAAGTCTTTATGTGTAAGTGTTTACGCTTAGACTCACCCATAACAAGTCTTTCCAACATTTGACATAAAGTCAAATCGTAACCACTAAAAAAATTCAAGCAAAACACCAATCAAAAATGAATTTAACATGGCTTGTAATAGAGCTAAAACAAAAATAAGTCGAGAGAGAACACAACAAACCCTAGTGATACTTGCCATCAACATACATCGACCAAGTTAATGCAAACCAAATAAATACATGTCTATGCTCAATAAAACAAAGCTGGCCACAACAAATTTCTATAAATCGCATTGTTTTACTCTATCACTTTTCATCACATATATCTTTTTTTTTTAATTTTCTTTTCTATTTTTTTGGTTTCTTTTGTTTTTTTGAAATAAAGCAACGTCATATTGACATACATACATAACAAAACTGGGCAGCCACGTTTCTTTAATAATATAAGCTCAAAATCATGTCTAAGGCATGTCCATTATCAATGTAAACCAAAGCATTAACATACAAATTATCTTGGCAAAATATCACTAACAAAAATCTCTCAACTTAAGGGTTCAAGTGTTGAAAGTCTAAAACAAAAATGGGAATTGGTTAAAACAGGTTTAAAACAAAGAAAAAGTCTAAGGCTCAACAGAGGTAAACAATGGATACATATAAAAAGGTAGATACTGAAGGAAAAGGAAAAACAAAGGGTTAACAAACAATGTCTTTTGTCGTTTCGGTGTCTCAATTAAAAGTATGGTCTTCAAAATGCACTCTATGACAAATTCCAGCAGGGGCCTACTATGAATGGTAAATCACACGTCAAGAAAATAAAGTGTTTATGTCTCAAAATTCTCACATGGGTTTTGTGTGTGAATCCAACTATGAATCCCTTTTGGCTCTATTACTAGGAGCTGTTTAATCCTGAAGTTAAGATGCATAGAAATTCAAACTTTTACACCAATGGGTATATTAGGGCAATTGAACTTTAAAACTCTTAAAGTTTCAAATTATTCAATGTTTAAGGACAAACTTGCATCCCAACATTACAAAAGTCAGTAGGGAAATTATATATGTAACACACAAAATGTAAACAGGAATTAAAAATGAGCACACAAAATGTAACAACATATGCAACACAGTTACAACATGGTCTTGTAGACATGAAATGCAGTACTGAAAATACATTTAGAAGAGACAAAATGTGCATGCAAACCATGTAACTATGTGAGAGACAAGCAAAATAAACCACAAAAAGTCGAAAAGATCACACTAAAAAAATCATAGAAAATTGGAAAAATCACAAACAAACATAAAATCATAAACACAACAATCACGAATTCCCTCCCCACACTTAAAATCTACATTGTCCTTAATGTATAAAAATTAAAGACAACGCAAATTAAAAGTGAGAGAGTTGATAGAAAAGCTTCTCTGGTAGGTCGATGGTGTTGGGGATCTTCACTCGCATGTCTCCACTGGAGCTTTGCCATACTTAGTTTATTGCACCAATTCATCATTCACTTCACCTATTTGCATTGCAAAACAAGTCCATCCTTGAAACCAAGTGTAATCACATCCTCAAAAATTGTAGAACAATAATATGAAGGCAAACATACTTCAAATAAGCACAAATTGTTGGATCAATTAAACAACTAAAAATTAAATATGCAAATAATTAAACAAACCAAATAAAGAGAAAATAATATTAACTAACCTTGGGTTGCCTCCCAAAAAGCGCTTCTTTTACATCGTCTTAGCTGGACTTGATTAGATCTTTATCCTTTCTCATCATTCAATGCATAAATTTTTGCACCTAGATCCTTCTTCTTGGGTGGCAATGTCTCATGAAGTATGGCATAATTGTCCTTGGGAACATACACCCAACACTTCCTTTTTGCTTTCTTTTTCCTGGTGCAAAATTTCTTCCAGAACCTAACAGATTTGGGCTCACGCTTCGCTGTATTAACTAAAGAAATATTTACCTTTGGAGCTCATTTTGTCAACTTCTTGCTTACTGTATGACCATACTATAACAGAGTCATCTTATCAGGTACTTTTAGTTCCCTAGTATTTTTCACCCTACTTGCACTAACATCCTGCAAATGATCACCATGCAATTCCAAAACTTTTCTGCCAATGAGTTAGCACAAGTAACAACAAAAACAGATAAAAAATCACTAAGATGCTTCATTTCTTTTTTTATATTGAATTCGATCCTAGCACTACGAGCTCCATGGTTAGGGTCCCATCATGCACATTTATCATTGTGCGTGTTGTTTTAAGGAAGGGTCTCCCTAACAACAACATTCTTGAATTAGAAGTACCATCATCCTCCATGTCTAACACATAAAAATCTGCAGGAAAAACTAAATCATTCACCTGCACCAAAACATCATCTAGAACATCTTCAGGGAAGACACTAGACCGGTCAGCCACGGTTAGTACTACACCACTCTACTTCAAAGGTTCAACATTCAATGTAGAATAGACAGACTAATGCATCAAATTAATAGAAGCTCTTAGATCACACATAGCCCATTCAATTCCAGCATTGCCAATTTTACATGGTATAGTGAACATACTTGGGTCTTTCTCCTTGATGAGCATCTTTTTTTTTTTGTAACACAACAGAGATGATCTCTCCCATGCAAACCCGCTCATTCCCCTTTAACTTGTTCATCCAAGTTCACAGTTCCTTCAGAAACTTACAATAACGTGGTACCTATTTGATTGCTGTAAGCAGAGGAATGTTGATCTCCACCTTCTTCAATGTTTCCAAGATCTCTTGGTCATCCAAAGCCTTTTTTTTGTTGTAACCTGTGTGGAAAATATGGCCTTTTAGGGTTCATAACAACTAGTACTTCTTTTGAACTCTTTTGAGTCTCTGTTTCTGTTTCAATCACTGTGGCGTGGGCATGCATAAAAGATGACGTTTTTTCTACACTAGGGATTTCCTTCCTACTTTGAAGGGTAATGGAACTTGCATTCTGTCTAAGGTTCACCTCAGGTTGAGAGGGCAATTTTTCTTGATTTTCCAGCTTGTTAACAGAGGTAGTTAACTTGCTTATTTGATTTGCTAGCGCAGAAAATTTCGTTTCTACTGTTGACTGAAAATTTTGAGTGGAAACAACCAATGATTGCACAATTTCTTCCAAGCTTTGCACTCTATCAATCTTTAGCATTTTGTAGAGCTGTGTTATGATTCCTTTGAGCTTAATTGTTGAAGTTGTTTCCATTGTTCCCATATTGCAGGTTTGGATGATCTCTCCATCCTAGATTGTATGTGTTGGAGTACAGATCATTCTTCTTCCATGTGTTCTGCCCATAACCTTTTACTGCATTCACTTTTGCAACAATATCCTCTTATAAAGAAGGACACACATCTGTTGGATGGTCTTCTTGCACCCCACAGATCCCACACACTTGTGCCTTGCGTGTAGGTTGCCATTGACTAATAGTCATCTTATTCATCAAAGTAGCAGCATATTGCAACAGGTTAGTAATATCATCAATTCTTGGATCAGACGATCTAGCATTTACCTCATTCACATTCCTTGCACTGGGTTCAACCTTCGTGTTGAACTATTGAGAGTTTGCAACGATGACTGAAATTGGTTCCCGAACCTCTCTAGGCGTCTTGCTAATGATCGCCCCTCCACTAGCAACATCTAGCATCCTGTGTTCCAAAGATAAAAGTCCATCATAAAAATACTGAATCAAAAGTTGTTCAGAGATACCGTGTTGAGGAAAACTCGAACTAAGCCTTTTAAATCTCTCCCAGTATTCGTATAAGGTTTTAGTATCATTCTGCTTGATACTGTAGATCTTTCTTCTCAAATTTGCAGCTCTGAAAGCAAGGAAAACCCTTTCAAGAAACAATCTGACCATGTCAACCCAAGTATTAATGGAACCCAATGGCAAGTAGAACAACCACTCCCTAGTGAGAAGGGGAAAGCCCTAAATTTGATTTGCTCTTCGGGTATGCCTTGAGGAATAAAGCTAGAGCAAACAATATGGAATTCCTTAAGATGCTTATTGGGATCCTCATTTTTCACACCATGAAACCTCTGTAGAAGCTGTATTAAACCAGATTTCAATTCAAACAGAACATCCAAGGGTTAATACTGTATGCACAAGGGTTGATGAGCTATTAGTGGTGCAACCAATTCTCTTAGAGTTTGTTTAGGTGCAGCTGCCGCAACAAGTTGCACGACATGGGGTGGAGCATTGTTATTGTTGTTGTCAGCTATTTCTATATCAGTTTCAGGTTTAGTGTTAGTTATTGCAATGCTTTCATTTGGTTCAGTCATTAAAGTTGCAGAACTAGAAACTTTTGCTCTGTGAAGTTTGACCTCCTTCCTCAATTGTTTAGTAGTCTTCTTTATCTTAGGATGAAACAGAAGATTATCTGCAGACAAAACAGAGCGCATACAGAAAAGAGAAAAGCTTAGTAGTAAGGCAAATAAACAAAATTTGAAACACCAATTCCCGGCAACGATGCCAAATTTGATGGGGTGTCAATTAATCAAAATAATATTAAATTGGTCAAAACAGTAAAATGTGAGTAAAGCAGTGAGCATGGTCGATCCACAGATACCAACGGAATATTGTTTAATTTCCAAAAAATAACAAGTAAAATGGATGAATGAAAGTGAGGTTGAAGTCAAAATTTACAAGAAAATAGAGATTGTAAATTTGCAGCAGAGAAATAAAACAGCAAGAATGAAAATAATAGAAATACAATATTAGTAAAAAATCAGCTAAAGTACTTCTTCGGTCAATCCAATCAGTCGATCACAGACACAAAAGATGAATATTAAGCATTCAAGTAGACAGAGTTATAGTTAATGATGACGCACTCAATTAACCAATCCCTTCTTACATGTTCGATAGCCCCGGGACGCCCTGCAGACTATTTTCCTAACCACTAGACAACCCCCGAGAGGCCCTGACAGAGTTTAATCTATGGCAGCAGTACAAATCAAATAGACCTCTATCATAACCAGTGAAACTAAAAACGTCGTGATTCATTTAAACTAGATTACTCAATTTCATAACAATGAACAATGCCTAAACCACATAAATTCACGTTATTTGTTACCTATATCAAGATTAATGTGACACACTATTAGCCTTGAATAACAATATATTATCTTAATCAATCAACCAATGGGTCCTTGTCAATCAATCAATCAAAATAATAATAAAAGAACTCAAGAACAGAAACTGAATAAATATTTGAATTAATTAATAACAGTTAAAACAAGAGTCTCACAACATCTATGGATTGAATTTTGAAATACCTTAACTAGTAAGAGATTTAGTTACACATGCTTAGAGGAAGAACACCAAAAGTTGAAGAGAATGGTGGCTGCCTCTAGAGAATGCATGAATGAAAGATTCCCGAGTACCCCCACCGCCGATGGGGTCGGCCGACCCCATTTGGATCCACTACTGTGACCATGAATGGTTAAGTGTTTTATGCTTAAGATTTTTTTAAAAAGGACCAATTAGAAACTAAAAGATTGGATATCGATTGGAAGTTATTTCAAAACTAAAAGATTGAAAACCAATTAGAAACTAAAAATGCAAATTCATTTATAGAACATTTAAATTGAATATTAGTTAATATTCTTTGGATAGAATACCAACTGAATATATTTGAGTACCGACTGAATGTCAAATGATAATTAAAAAATATTAATTGATTTTCAATTTGTTGTAATCTTTTTCAAATCAATAGTCTCTTCTACTCAAGTTTCTCATACAAAACAACACCTACACCTATACTATCTATTAGAATACAAGTGTGAATGTAAACAATCTTACATAAAATAATTGTAGAGTGTATATATGAAGAACATATAAGTGACGAAGGAACTATAATCTAATGCCCTAAGGTCTTGAGTGAATAAGTAATGTCAGACCTATTTGTATTTTCTTTCATTAGTCTTATACGTGTTGACTTTGGTTTTGATGTTGATGTGTATAAAACATCCATGAAAGAGGTGTAAAGATGTAGACTCTGTGAGTAGTGGCAACAACGCAAACAAGGCTAAGCTATGCACGTAAAGGCATATGAAAGTTGGTTGTTACGCACGCAGAAGGTGAATAACACACGTAAATTGAAATGCATTGGAGATAATGAGCATCAGGCTTTGTTCTAAGCGTGCAGACATTAATACAAGGCACGCAGGTGAGAAACATATATTTTGCAGAACTAAATTTGCTTACCTATGCACACAAAAAAGTTGCTACCCATGTAGTCGGGATTTTGTCTAAAGAAATGGATTTGTGAGAAGGCACAAACTCCAAGGCAGAAGCACGTAAACTCACTTGTTCAATGCACGTGGTCATGCTAAAGGTGCAGACTTGAAAGATGGTTATTTTTAAGCACGTAGAGGAAGATCAACGCACGTAGACAGGCCAAAGGAGTGAACTTTGATAAGAAGGAGCTATGCATGTTATTACAAGGCTATGCACATATAGCTACAAATGAAGACAAATCTAACATAGCCGTTATGATGCTCATTGGGATTTGATTTTGAATATTCCTGACACATGATGACGTTATAATCAAATGTACAATCTTAGAAAAACGATAACGCACGTTGGCAGAAATGGCAAAGCACGCATAAGGATGAGTCTAAGCACGTATATAAGTGGCAAAACACGTAGATGCTGATTTATTCAAGGCAGCGACCACTAGAGTTTAGGCAACGCATGCAGACCTGCTATTAACGCATGATGAACTTAGATGGATCAAAGGACTACACACGTAGATGGTGGCTACACATGTAAAGTAAAGTGACATCATAGCTGGACGACATTTTCTATTTACTCACAACGGCTATTTTGAAACTTCCAACAACTATTTTCTACCAAGTGGTTATAAATGAACGTCTCAAATCAGAAGAGATATAAGAGATACCTTTGCCAAGTTTTCTATTCACTTTCTTTCTCTTCTCTACATTTCTACCCATTTTAGCTATCTTACTTGCTATCACATTTTGGGCTGGTGTGAGCTTAATTCTATTAGATCAATGGTTAAATTTGTAACAAGCAATATTTTTGCTTGAGGGTAATTAGATTTTCTTATTGAGCCTTGAGAAAACAATAGTAGTTTGCTCGTTAAGCATTAGAAAACTAGTAGTTAGGTTTTTCCCTTATTTTGATTCCTTGGAAAAAAAAGAGAGGTGAATGGTTTCCTAGTTGAACATGCAAAAACTAGAGGTTGTAACGGTTTTTTTGTTGAGCCTGTAAAAACAAGAGATTGTAACGACTTTCTTATTGGGCCTGTAAAAACAAGAGGTGTAACAATTTTCCTCCATCACAAGCAAGGAGATAGTGGACTTAAGCTTTTGAGTGGATCTCAAGGAGTGGACGTAGGTCAAAGAGGACTAAACCACTATAAATCGAGGCTTTGTTTTCTCTTCCCTTACTCTCCTTACCTTGCTTCATATTTATTATATTGTGTGTGAATTGATTATTTTATTGCTTCTGCGTTTAACTTTGATTTTGGTTTGAAAAGAAACTTTATTGTTTTGATTAGATTTGCAAAAGATTTTCAATAAGTCTTTCAAACTCTTTAAAACTCCAATTCACCCTTGTCTTGAAGTGTCATTCTTGGGACCAACAATGCACAATGTAGTTCTCCCTAAAGCTTTCTAAACACATTTAGTGGTATCAGTTGTCCCTAAATCTCTGCAAGTCTAACAAGTGGTATCAAATCCCATGGTTCGGTTGGAACACGAACAAGGATGAGTATGGTGCAGTGATAGTTTGGGATGATACAATAATATGATGAAGAACTATATTGATTAGCTAGTGAATCACAATAATATGGTAAAGAGTTGTATTAACTAGTAAGACTAGAGCTAGGACCATGTGAGAGGGGAAATCTTGTTGACAGAAGGTATAATCATGAGAATGAGCTCTTGGTAACATAATGGTGCTTGTGAAAAGCTATTTTGATTAGTAAAACCTTGTCTAGTGTGAGTGGGTCAATTTGTAGATGAATGGAGCCATGAAAAAAACTTTTGGGAGCATTCTTGTATACAGAAGGGTAGAGTCATAGGAAGGAGCTCTTGGTGATATCGTGTTGTTGGTGAAGAGTTGTGCTAACTAGTAAAGCCCTTGTGTGGTATGAATAGGGCTAGTTCATAGATGAATGCAATCATAAAAAGATATTTTGGATTAAATTTCACATTAGTAATTGAGAGGACCTAAGGAAAATTTGATATAACTCAGAGAAGTTTCCACTATGGTATTTTTAAGAGATTCACACTCGAGGAGGGAAATTATTGGTATACAAGTGCGAATGCAAAGAATCTCATATCGAAGATTTTTTACGATATATGAAGGATATAAACGACAAGTACCCATAATTCAATCCTTAAAAATTTTGGATAAAGACTTGTTATCAACTCTCATTTGTCTATTCTTTTTACTAGACTCACACACATGAAGTAATTAACACGCACATGGAGTAGTGTTAGTTGTCCTTGAAACTTTTCAGGTCCAACACTATCCTTTTACACAAATTACAAATACTAAATTATATCAAAACGACAGAATTCGGTTCAGTTCGGTTGAAATTGTTTTTAAATTTTTGAAGTCACAAAGAAATCAAATTCAGTTAGTTTTTTTTTAAGAAATCCATCCTAAATCACTCATTTTAAGTGATTATTTCACTCACTTGGGTTCGGTTTAAATTATTTGGTAATTTTGATAGATTGAGTGGATTTTTGTGCAGCCTACATACAAGAAGCTCACTCTCTAGAATCTCCGCAGCACATGTTCCACAATCTGCTCGTTTGCATACATGAGCATTCAATTCAATAGTTGTATTACACTACGGTTCTGAGAACATACTATGCCACGTGGAGAATTGCGTTATTACCCTCCTACCTAATCTAAAAATCTTAAATAACATGGTGGGCATTTTGGTCCACCAACATCATAGTATTGTAAATTACAATCGCAGGCAGTCGCAGTGGCAGTCACACAGTGACCTTCTCCATTTCTCCATTTTTGTCATAGAAGCCTGTGCCGAAAAGCCTGAATAAAAAAGAAAAGATTAGACAATTGTCTTAATCCTAAACTCACTTTAGTCTTATAAATGGGAGCTCTTCTTCTGTCCATTCTCTTCTTCAAAAACCCTTATAAATTTCCAGCTGTACTCCAAAATATATCGGCTCATAACATTGCTTTCCTTTTATTTTCATTGGTGAGTCAAAAGGTAGTAATAGTAGTTTCGGACTATTTGGTGTCCACGAGTACGATGGACGATGTTCTTCGTGGGTACTCACTGAATAGCCATTATCGGATCTCTGCCGTATCTTCTCTTTTCTGTGTCTTTTTTGGAAAGGTGGGATAATGGCTATTATTGAATTATGCTCTATGTTTCTACTTTTCTAAAACTCTCACAAATTATTGATGATTGTAAACATTATTCAATTTAGCCAAAATCCCACCTTTATTAGGATTAGTCACATTTTAGAGAGTTTATAAACTCATATCAGTTCAAAAAACTACCAAAGCTGGAGTGGAGTAGTAGAACGCACTTGCCCCTGCCTTTCAGAAATAAGCAAATTTTGGATCCAAATTCTGCTGGACCAACATTTTCCTCTTCTTTCTTGAATCTCCGCGCGCTAAAACTTATTCTTTAACGATTTTATGATAAATAATGTGTGATTTTTTTTTATTTGAGGGTTGGAGTTAGTAGCAAAATCTTCAAAAAGGTGATCCTTTGGACTGAATAAAAAATCAAGCTTCTTTTTTCTTTAATGTATATTTTCTTAATGTTATTTTTTTATAGAAAAACTCAAGAAAGTCGTTCTTTTTTGGGTTTTATAATGAAGCTCAGTTAATGAAGGCCAATATGTATGTGTTATTTGCAGGATTTTGATGGATGTTATAAGGGGTGGTGAAGTAAGCATGTCAGAGAGGAGACCAACAAATGGTGGTGGTGGAGAAATGGTGATAACAATCTCTAATGAAGAAACCCCAAAAGGTACTTCTTCAAAAGAGACTGAAACTCTTGGTGCTACCAGGCAAAGCAAACCCAGTTCACCAGCATACAAGGAATCAAGTGCTGATGGGTTTGCAAAATCAGTTCCAGTGAGCTCTCCTTCACCAGAGATTTCAAGGTTTGGGAACAGCCCTGGTAAGCCTCCAAAGATTCCTACCGACAATGAAAACCTTGTCGGGAAGAGGTCACTTTCCAGGTCAGTGTTATCTAAACCCAAATCAAGATTTGGAGAACAGCCTTATACTGTTGATGCTACGATTTTTGAAGAGAACAGTCTTACTTTGGAAGAACAGATTAGTAAGAATTCACCTTTTAGAAATTCACTTAATAGGGGTTCACCTAATAA
>CAODLS011422284.1:0-10277 GCA_948243855.1 Flueggea neowawraea | reverse complement strand
AGGGTTGCGTAGGAACTTGATTTCTTTTGGTGCTTTGGCTAAGCAAGGTTATGGTTTCTCTGGGAAATGTGGAGGAATTCGGGTGTTCAAAGGTTATTCGGTAGTGATGAAGGATAAATTGTGGAATGGCATTTACACCTTAATTGGTAACTCGATAGTTACTAATGGGTTAAGTACTGTTGTAAGTTCTACAGAAAAATGAGTAGAGTTTGTAATCGAGACTCTGGAACAGTCAAAGTTCAGTCAGGTTAGTCCACGAGAGGTAAAAACAAGGGAACCAAGGCATGGTAATTGTGTTGGTGATGGAGAAAGACAATCACTGGAAAACACAGGAAATATGCAGGGTGTTGTGTTGTTAGGTGTAGATGGTAAAAGGTAAAGCTAACTATTGGAGAGAATTCCGGATTGGACTAGGTCAAGTCCGGATTGGACATGGTTCATTGTTGCAGTACTTTAGGCCTTTCGGGGGTGTGGCAGAGGAGTGATTCTAGGTTCTGAGTTGTACGGGGAAAGAAAATTCACTTCAAGGTGGAGAATTGTTGACATTGAAGTGAAATTTCTTGAAGAAGATTGAAGTCAAACCTTGAAGGAATTGAATGAAGTCAAAATGGGACGGATTAGAGGCGTTTTAGGCCAAGTCTGGATGTACACAGATGTGTACAGACCGTGTACGAAGGTGCCAAAACTGTGGAATGCACTGGAGTCGAAAAGGAGCCAAGTTTGGGTGGCCATGGCCGTGGCCGTGGAGGTCCTGTTTTGGGCAGTTTCACCCACAGATGCGGGATTTCTACCGTGTCTTGACTGTTTTCGACCGTGTCGCCTCTCTTTTGCCCATGTCTTGAGTTTATGACGGGTTTGGGAGTTATTTTAGGGTTTTACTAGTCTATTTTGGTTTGTATTTCTTTTAAACTATAAATAGGTGGTTTGAAAACAATATTGTAAGCATTTGAACGCCATTGTAAGCTTTGTAGCTTGTTTTGATTCAGAAATAATAGAATTACTAGCTCTCTGCCCGTTGACGTAGGTCGATTGACCAAACCACGTAGATCTTGTGTGATTGCTCTAGTTTAATTCTACGTTTTTCTATCGCCTATTTTTCTGACACTAACATTATGGAATCCATGACATTAACAAACACTTCTGCCATACTCAATATCTTAGTATCTAGTTTGTTGGACATATTACACACTCAAGATGTCGAATTGCTGCATCAGGTCAACACATTACTCTTGGCTGCTGATTCTGGAAATCGACAACAACAATCTCGTGTGCATAAGTAAGTGCTGAAAAGGAAGTCCAAAAGAATAGGTCCGAGCGGGAGTTTGCACACGGACAATGCTCGTTGAATTTGTGTCATACCATCATGGTCTTTTAAATAAGCAGGAGCTACGAGGTTCTCATTTGTAATCTCTCTAGTTTTCTTTTGTTGGATTTTTTAGAGACAGGAATTTTCTTTTATGAACCTGTGTATCAAACAACTGGGTTGTGCCTAGAACCTGTATATAAAGGAAATCGACCTGTCAAAACAAAAGTTTGTTATACATTCAATTGATTTCCGGCTTTAAAAAGACGATGAAGAGCTTCTAATTCGGTCTTGTTTCTGCAATTTTGTCAAACGATAAATATGACTTATATCGAAGAAACAATTATCCTATATTCAGAACCAACATACCGAGTGTCAGGTACACCAAAATCAGCTCAGAGCATCTTACTAAAAGAAATTCAACCCTCATGTTACGCATATTAAACAGAAGACGAGCATTCCACAAACCCAGGTTTCAACATCATTGGTTGTATATTATTAAATTGACTTCTGTTTTCCAGGAGTGAATACCGTAAAAAAGCACCAGCAAAATCAAAATAAACCTGTCAACTGAAATCCATGCAACAATATAGAACAAAAGGCATTTGAAACTTGCTCCCGCTATTGCCCAAGTTCAGTCATGGCTCAGCCCGAAGCAGTTTTCTTCTGCTGGAAGATGACAGCGTAAACAGGAACAATGACACCAATGCTAAAGGCAGTGAAGACAGCTAGAGGCATTTTAATTTTCTGATACTTCATCCTGTCCAAGTTGTACATGTGCTTGGCGTGCAGGTAGTATTCATAGTCGTCATGCGCATGAGATCCCCCCATCTGCTTCACCCCAGTAGAGTGAAATCCCCTGATAACTGTTCAAAATGCCAAAAAATTGTTTCCATCAGTCCATTCCGTTATCAGAAACTACACCTAAAAGAAAAACAAAAACATTTGGTGGAAGAACTAGCAGATGCCCAAAGTAAAAGAATTATGTTTTGCTAAAACATTTTTTAGTATATTACACGCAAACATCGATCAGCAACTACAAAGGCTAAACTAGCAACTAGAATCTATAGCCCACTTGTTTTGCAAATTATACCTATTAATAAGAATTTTTTTTGTTTCACAGATTACTTAGCATAAGAAACAATACGAAAGTAACATTAATATGGATCACAATCTGCTAAAAGAACAGCAATCAGATGAGAATTTATGTGAAAAGATCTCATATTTTCTAATAAATAAGCATTCATCCAGCAATCAACTCCTGGAAAGACTAGCATTTGATTCATATGTTGCTGCAAGAAGCCCAAAACCCCTTCATGCATAATGCGAGAACATAAAATGTGTTCTCCTAAACACAGCAGTTGAACAGCGTTTTAAGAATTATCTTAAATATTTTGTCCAATTCAGAACTTTTTTTTTCCACATTTAAATTGCTCTCGCCCAAGAAGCAGCTAAGTTCAAGAAGATAAAGCCCTATAATAATCCAAATAGCACCAGAAATACATCCAAGATAATGCAAGTACTTTTTTTCTCTATTAAATTGTTATTTGAAATTTATGATAATGTCCAGACACAACTATTACTCCCATTCAGAAATTGATGCTTATGATTCCTATCTAGTATCATCTATAACAACCGAAGAATGAAGATAGGAAAGACGTTTAGAAGATTAAGAAAAAGAGAAAAACTGAAAAAGATGTTGAACTATGTTTTGGTTCCAACCAGGAAACTAATGGCTACGTTTCTTATAAACAAACACAATCCAAAACCATTTGAACTACAAAGCAACCAATATAAGCATGCATAATTAATCTGATTACCACCCGTATATTGCCTAAAGAAAACCCTAGTAAAAAAACCCCTCACAAAACCCTTACTAAAGTAACAGCATCAAAACAAAAATAATGACCCGAGTAAAACCATTGAAAATGAATACGTCACAGTTTTAGGTTGTGCCTCTAACACACTGCATAATAAATAAATTTAACTCAAGGCTCCCAAACTAGAAATTCCGTACCTAAGTTTAATCTATCATTATGTCTTTGTCATCCATATTTCATTTTATCATATTATAACATGGAACCTAAACAAAAAATTCCTCAAATTGTAGTAATAGTACTAGAAACATTGCAAGAAATGGAATGAGATTATTCAATTTGGCATGATTCTGATAATATCTATATGCACCTTCGTGTAGATAACTAAACCAACATATCAGTAAAAACTTCAAAGGATATGAAATCTCCTGCAAAAGATTCCGCAAATTTGCTTTGCTCATGAATAAATGAGTAATTGACAATGCTGCTCCTATTCTAAGTTCTAAGAACCTCCTTACAGGGTGATTCGAAAATGGAGGAGGCTTTACCATCACTTCATTCTACCAGACACTAAGGAGGGATCGAGTTATCATGAACCAGCACAATTTCTATAACTACCTATGTGATAGACCAATGTCTCAACCAGGTGGAGTTCTTTTTCCGCATGAATTTTGGGATAAACAGATTAATCTATCCAAGATAACGCGAAAGACAAAAATTTTCAGAAACCGCCTATTGCATAGCACTTTTTTTGAAAACTGGTCTGTAATTTGGGTGGAAGATAATCTTGGGGCACATAATAGTTTTCAAAAATTCAAATATCTTTTCAATTTCCATCCGAATTAACAAATAAATCCATTTTTAAATACGAAATAAGCATATATCACAAGCCACTTCAATAAAATGAATCAATCAAAAAAACCTAATCCAGTATCAAGCGTAATGAAGTTCTACATAAACCACAGCTGTCGAATTTGCACATAGCAGAACAAGGAAAATCAAAAACCAGGAAAACAAAGGGAAATGTCCAATAGAAATTTCGAATCAATTTTTTATGGGTATTCTAAATAACGTAGATAAGAAAAAGAGAATTCATTGCATCCATGCCCAGATGCCTAATCACAACCGAAATCAACGCCCCAGGGGAAAAAAGTTTTCTTTACTGGAAATCATGGCAAAAAAAGACTTTACAATGGTCAGTCCCTTTCCAGGAACGGTAACAGAAAACACTGGAAGCCTTCTATCAGATCTAACATATGAAATCAAATAGTGGATTTAAAGGACGCTGACCTTGCTTGGGTAAAAGCGATTCAGAAGCTGTCAACAGCTTGGAAGCGCATCTAAGAGTCTGGCTCAACGCCATTGGTATTTTCTTTTCTGGCAGAGTAATGTAATCACTGGGTCTTGGGTTGCCGAGGTCTTTGTCTACCGATGGCTCTGTGGCTGCAGGTGTATACTGGAGTTTGGGAATGTTATCGGAGAATGACGCTTTTATAACATTATAAAAAACTCAAACTCTCAACCCAAAAATTAATTTGTAAAAAAATAAAATTAAAAAAATTAATTTATAAAAATATCATTTTCAAAATGTCAAGGTCACTATCGAAGGTTTTGATTTCTAAATTTGTATAGTGACTTTAGCGATCTTTATTGGAGCTCTTGATATCTTAAGACCTCTATTTAAAAACTCTAACATTTTTATTGAAAGTCTCTAATAATTTTCGGTCTAATTTTTAAAAGTTTCTATTAAATATTTTTATAGTAATCTCTATTGATATTAATATAATATTTTTTAATTTTATAATTTTAAAAATTATATTTTTATAAATTAAAATTTAAAAATTTTATTATTATAATATAAAAACTATAAAATATATTATCACAAATCAAAATTTTTTAAAGCACACATGAAATAATTAACTCAATGTTCTCTGGTGCTGTGAAGTTTGCAATGGCCTAGGTTTGGCAAGCCGAAATCCTAGTTTGCAATATTTCTTACGTCAACACAGGGTGTTTATCACATATATTACCAATTCATGATGTGACTTTATAAATTTATAATTTTGTATTTTTAAATTTACAGTATTCTATTAATATGTTATTGGTTTGTTATTAATTTTTTGTTATTTTTTGTTGTTGATTTTATATTATTTGTTTATTAGTTTGTTATTGAACAAATATACAATAAATTGATACTAAACAAGTCTTAAATAATTTTTAAACAAGTTATAAATAAATATACAATAAATAAATACTAAATTAATTCTAAATAAATTTTAAACAAGATTGAATCTCTCGTTGGGTTCAAAATCTGTAATCTATAAAGTTAATCGTGTAATATTTATAATCTTAAATTTTTTTCTTAAAATATTAAAAGTGGCCATGTAAATAGGTAATTTATAAATGTGGGCTACAGTATATGTAATTGGCCCATTTTTTTAAGATATTACGTAAACTTTTGGGATAATCTTACAAACGGTCTTCAAAATTTAGACTTTGGTGCAGTATGGCCATATTGCTCGATTTTTGTCCTAGAAAATTACTACCATTAACATGTAAGTCCCAAATAGTCACAATGGTCAAATGTTTCATGAGCTAGGCTCGGAAACATGACTAGAATACTCATGTCACTTATTAGTTGCCATCTCATTGCTAAGTATTCATTAAAGAGGAAATTACACTAGGTGTTCATTTTTGTAATTATATTTTCATTCGTGGAACCCAGTTTTCTAAAAGGCAAAAGGCGCGATTATATTACAAAAATGCATAGGTATATAATGTGTTTGGGCGGTTTCCTTAGGAAGTTACTTTTTCACTTTTTCTAGAAATCACTCTCTTTTTGACGGTTTTTATCTCACCTTTTTCTCTTGATCTTGTTTTCTGTGATTCTAGGGCACTGTTTTGTGTTCTTCTTAGCAGCATTTTTCATATATCATCGTTGTAAGTAATGTTTACTTATTCTCTGCCTTTTTCGATGAATGTATTTGTTGATTTTGTATTTTAAGGTTTCTTTTTTGTATTTCTTTAGCGATTTTGGTTGAGTGGAATGAGCAGCTGAGATTGAATGGTTTTTATTCTACCTTCAAAGGCAAGGGGAAAGCTTAAAGTTTTCGTTCTGTGAATGTTCCTGAAGATCCACAAGAGTTACTTGATTTGAATTTGACAAAGTCGTAGGAGATTGTGAGTTACATCCCCCTAATGTTGAAGTTTCTATATTTTCCATCATTGTCTCAGTCCCCTCCATATTGTAGAATAATCGTTATTTCGTCCATTTTCTATGATCCTGCAATAAGAAACAGTAGAAAGTGTTTTATGTAATGATTTGTACACGTTATTTTCTCAGTTTGCACTCAGTTCGTACAAATGACTAAATGAGACCATGATGTTCTCATTTTGTACTCATTTATGTTGACTTTGGTTTTGATGATGATATGCACAAAACATCTATGAAAAAGGTGTAAGGTTGTAGACCCTGTTATTCATGGGCATAACGCACATACAAGCTCATCCACACATGTTGATGTATGCAAATCTGGCCACTACGCACGTTGACGTTAAGCAAAACGCGTAGCATTGAATAGCACTGAAGGCATTGAGCATCAAACTTTGCTTTAAGTGTGCAGAAGAGAATACAAAGCACATAGATGAGAAGCATATCTCAATGGAATCAATCTTTGCTTATACATACAGACAGAATGTGTTGCTACTCATGTTGACGAGAGTTCAGCCTAATGAGGAGAAACTATGCAAAGGCATAGGCACATTGAATGACAAAAGAAAGCACGTAAAAGAGGAAAGGTGTGACCTTTGAAGGATGCAAATGTATGCACGTAGACGGGATCAAATGAGCACAAAGGCAAAACGCTACTCGGGAATTCAAATTTAAAATATTCTCTGACATGCTGACATGGAAATCAAAGGTGCTATCTTGGAGAGGCGACTACGTATGTTGAGCATTTGATCTAAGCACACAGAGCTCATGATCAACGTACGTAGAGATGAAGCAAAGAGCGTTGATGCTAATTCACAGAAAGCCGAGAGGACTGGAGTTCTGTCAATGCATGTAGACTTGCGTACAAAGCATGTTGAACTCAGTTGGGATAAAAGACTACGCACGTAGATGGCTACTATGTATGTAAAAGGCTGTGACATCATTACTGGACAGAATTCTCTATTCTTTCACAACAGCTACTTTGAGGCTTCCAATGACTATATTCTACCAAGTTGCTATAAATAGATGTCCCGGATCAGAAGAGAACAAAGAGAAACCTTTGCTAAATTTGCTATTCACTTTTTCTCTCATCTCTACATTTCTAACCTATTAGAGCTACTTACTTGCTTTCATATTCTAGCTTTGAGTAAGCCTTTTTTTTTGTTATATCAAGGGTTGATTTTGTAACAACCAAGGTTATTTGGTTGAGGTAGATAGGTTTCCTTGTTGTACCTTGAAAAACAAGAGTGGTTTCTAGTGAGCCTTAGAAAACTAGACGTTCAAACGGTTTCCTAGTTGAGCTCGCAAAAATTAGAGGTGAACGGTTTCCTAGTAGAACCTCAAAAACTAGAGGTTTAAGCTCACAAAAACAAGTGTGTAATGGTTTGCTTGTTGTGCCTACAAAACAAGTGTATAACAGTTTGCTTGTTGATCCTGTAAAAACAAGAGGTTTTAACAGTTTCCCTCCACCCACAAGTGAGGAGATAGTTGATTGAAATTCTTAAGAGGGTTCTCAAGGAAGGGACGCAAGTCAAGAGGACCAAACCACTATAAATCAAGGCTTTGTTTTCTCTCTTCCTTACTCTCTTTACTATGCTTTATATTTGCATTATCTAGTTTGTGAATTGGTGGTTTTATTGCTTCTGCATTTAACTTTAATTTTGGTTTGAAAATAACTTTGTTATTTGTTCCAGTTTGCAAAAAGAAAATAACAAAGTTTTTAAATTGCTAAAACTCAAAGTCACCCCCCATCTTGGAGTGCCATTCTAGAGACCAACAAGTGGTATCAGAGCTTATTGTCACGAGCCATTTGTCGTGATACGCAGGATGGACGAGATGCTTGCTGGTGTGCTAAACCATAGGATGTGGGGCAGCGCAATGTGGTGAGTACGTGTCGTAGGTGATGCGCCTGTCTCGAGACACATGATAGATGGGTGTGCCATCTAGGCACTACACTAGTCGGGAGTTGTCCCCGCTCCCCTGATGAGCCCAAGGGAGGGCGAAACCAATGAGTATTAGAGACTGATCAAGGTTTAACCTCGGGAGTGCGGGAGGCCCGGGGTTGCCACACAGGTAGGTCCTTGCACCAAGACTCTGACCCCGTGACATTATGCTCTTAATATTATTTTTTGCTTAACATTCAAATAGTTAAAGTTCCAAAAATGGAATTCTTAGATAGCATGCATAAATATGAAGGTTTGGCTATTAATAGAGCTCCTTTCTTTGAAGGTACCAATTTCACATATTGGAAAACAGTGATGATGGTATTCCTCAAATCTAAAAGCTTGGACATATGGGAAGTTGTGGAGAATGGTCCTTTTGTTGCAATGAAGATGGTTGATGGAAGAAAAATGGAGAAAAACATAGGAGAATGGACTGAAAATGACAAGAGGCTCATCTCTTACAACCACAAAGTAATGCACATTCTTTATTATTTCTTGAGCAAATCTCAATTCAACAAAATTCAACAATGTGAGATAGCTTAAGAAATTTGGCAAACTTTGGAGATTGCTTATGAGGGAACAAGTCAAGTGAAGGAAAACAAGATCTTTCTCTTAGTGCACAAATATGAATTATTCAAAATGGAGGAAGAAGAGACAATTCAAGAGATGGTTGACCGCTTTAATGACATAATCAATGGTCTCAAAGATCTTGCCAAATCTTACACACAATTGGAGCTTGTGAGAAAAGTCTTGGGATCTCTACCAAAATTTTGGGCTCCCAGAAAACAATGCAATTCAAGAAGCCAAAAATTTGTCATCCCTTACATTAGAAGAGTTACTTGGATCGCTACTCGCCCATGAAATGAGTATGCAAGAAGACGAAGAGAATGAAAGCAAAAAGAAAAAGAAAGATTTGGGTATTGCACTGAAAGCATCCTCAAAATATGTTGAAAGCTTAAGTGAGGATTGTTTGTAAAAGAAGATGGAGATCATTCGTTGCGATGAAGATCGAAGACCACCTTAGGTTAACCCTGATCTTTCACATTGGCTTGTGAAGATCAACTTAGATTTGAGATTTGTCATGTCACGTTTAAATTATGCCATATATATACATGTGATGCATATATGTCATGATTGTATGAATGTATATTTTATCCCACAAACAAACCTAATCCCTACAAATAGTAAGTCTAGAAAATGCTTTCTATAATCAATACTTGTCAAGGCTTTGTTCATCGGTGTTGTAATTTTTGTCTCTGCGAGGTGCACCCGATTACCTTAGTGAGGCATGGGTAGATAACGGTTATCTACATTTTGGTTATGGTTTGACTTAACATGACTATCAAAATGGCATAAAAGAGTTTTAAAAGCTAGGACATGAGATGTCAAAATTCTTAGAAATACAAGACTTATATATGATATAATTGAAAAGAGTTTTCTACTTAAATAGATAAGGTTAAGGACTAGCTCAACTGACTTAACTTTGAATGAAATATGAATTTTGTACCCACTACTTATTTTAACTTTAAGGATGTTAAATTTAGTGGGAGTTTTTCAAAGACCTCTTATTAAAACTTTGCATATTTTGTATGTAGATATAATGGCAATAAACAACAACACATCAACCTTTACATTGCAATCGATCCTTGAGAAGGATAAATTGAATGAAACTAACTTCCTTGATTGGTCTTACAACTTAAGAATTTTTCTTAAGCAAGAGAGGAAGAGTTATGTCCTTGATACAGAGTTTCCTCATGTACCAATATCAAATGCCCCAAGAGCACAAAAGGATGCTTATGAGAAGCATTTAAGTGACTCAACTGATGTCACATGTATTGTGCTTGCTACCATGGTGGCAGATTTGCAAAAACAATTCAAAACTATGGAGCATTGGACATAATGAGTGTAAGATGGCTCCTGGCACTTCAGTAAGTGCATATGTTCTCAAGATGAAGAGTCCTCTTGATCAACTTAAGAGACTTGGTACTCCATTGGCAAAAGAG
>CAODLS011421952.1:0-37555 GCA_948243855.1 Flueggea neowawraea | reverse complement strand
TTTAATGTATTTTTTATTTTAATATATTTTTTATTTTAATGTAATATTTTTATTCTAATGAATTGTTTTTATTTGAATGAACACTTTTTATTTTAATGAATTTGGGGTAGAAAGTATTAAATGAAGTAGTAGATAAAAGTTAGGGATTAAAATTAAATTATGTTTAGTAAAAATCTGAGTAGGCATCCCACGAGACTTTTACTAGGACCTTAGGTTACTGATGAAAAAACTGATGGGTTAAGAATCTGAGACTTTAATAAAAAAATAATAAAAATAATGAGCAGATATCTCGTGGAACGACTTCAGAGGCCCTGAGTTACAAGCAACATTAGAGCCATTTGTGTTTTGGAGTTGTGAAGGCGGAACTCCAGTGTAGTATTTCGGTATTGGATAAAGTGTAAGATATTTATTGAACGACGTCGTTTAATGGGTTTTTTTTCAAATAGACAATATTTAGAATGTCTTTATTTGTGGATTTTTTTTTCAATTTAGAAAACAAGTTTGTGTATAAATTCAATTTTTTGTTCGTAGAACAAAAAATTTAAAATAAGATGATATAAATTTAATTTTTATAATTTCATCAACTAATAATTTATGAAATTTAATCACAAATTATTATAAAATTTTACAATTGTAATTACTATTGATTAAAATACTGTAAGAATTCTTGAAATAATTAATAAGAATAAAACTTACAAATTAGAATATAATATGAGGTCGGTAATAAAACCCCTTAATGCACTTAACTCTAAACTGTAATAGAAATGTTACAACTCGCCAATTATTGAGAGATGTTACAGAAATTAACACTTATAATGTCGCCACTCTATAAATAGGCATGGGCACCAACATCAAAGCGGATGTAACATTCTCTACACACACTAATACTTTGCCAAATTCTCTACTCACTTGAGCGTCGGAGATTCTCCTGAGATCAATCCGACCTCTTCGTGTTTCATGCTTGCAGGTTACAAGGCGTCGTTCGAGTTTCCGATTGTTTGTGTTCACTTCATTCGAGAGGAAGTCCATCTACAACATTCACCATGGTGCAAACATCTTCTCAACAAAATGGCCATCACAAGGAGGAGACGAGAGGAATTGGCATCAGAATTGGAGTTGTAGCCACGAGAAATGTTGTTCTTACCGTTCCCCTCGCCGACCGTGAGACGTTGAGGAAATAGAATGGGAAGTGCCAAAAAGACGTGACGTTCCACATGAAAGTCATCATCGATTCCCTCATGCTCTTGGGCATCAAAATCCTTCACCTCAACAGGAGCGCCTTGATGTCACGGTGTTTGAAGCTCGAGTCGATGTCATGAAAATTAACTATCCGGAAGTGGTGAAGAACACTCACAAAGGAGAATCTAAGGTTCTTCTGAATAGGGTTGACATGAAACCCCAGTCCTCGATGAATGTTCAGGAGATGACAGACATGAAGAAGATAATCAAGGAAGTTCTTGAGCAAAGGAAGTTGTTTCCTATGGAGGAAGAACAATAGTGAGCTAAAGCCCAATTCACAAAGGAAGTTATGGGAAAACCACTTCCCTCAAAATTCAAGATGCCACAATTCTCAACCTTATCAAGCAAAGAGGACCCGCACGAGCACATCTAGAACTACGAAGTAATTACGATGCTTCATGGATGGGAGGACGTCGTCATGTGTTGAGCGTTCTCGATAACACTGAAGGACCATGCTAGTTCATAGTTCAATGGGCTAAAGGAGGCATCATTCTCTTGCTTTGATCAGTTAAAGAAGGAGTTTATCAATGCCTTCATCATTCATAGCAAGCAGAATAAGGACACCATGTACTTGTTGAATGTTAGGCAGACTGAGAAGGAGAAGTGGATAGATTCAGGAATGCTACTCTTAAAGTCCACGATTTGCAACCTGGAGTGGCGGTGGCCACAATATTGCAAGGGATACGATCGTTGCAGCTACAAGAGTCGTTGTCCCTAGACCAGTCGGAGACCCTGGTAGACCTCTTAGTGCAAATGAACAAGTAAATACTACAGGTCGAAGTCATGAAGATCGTGAGAACTGAGGATGAAAATGAGAGAAAGCCAAAAGAAAGAGAGGTTTAAGAGGACCTAAACAATAAGAAGGAGAAGTCGAAGTGCTCACGGAGGCATTATGGTCTAAAATTCAAAAGGTCGAGGTCAACCATCTTGGCAGTGATAGGAGGCTCAGGCTCATAACTTTTCCTCCAAAGATCGGACAGACCTTAGGAAGGAATGTGGACTCTACTGTAAATACCACAATGCGAGTGGACACTCCACAGACAAGTGTCGAGAACTAAAGAATAAAATGGAGACCTCAGTTTGAAAGGGACACTTGGACCAATTTGTTTATATTGGAGAATCAAGATAAGAGCCAAGCGGTGAAAAAAGGCAAAAATGAAAGAGGAATGACGCTTGAAGGGGTGGTCAACATATGAGCAATTAGGCGTGATGTCGTTCAAAACACTGGGCCTTGGCCGTTGGTCTTACTCTTAGTGATGATATAAATTTAATTTTATGATTGCTTTGTTAACCTTATTTTGTATATTTTTTTTTGAACAAATAACATATTTATTTTTATCTCTCATGCATAATGATCATCCTTTTTAGTAAAGAACAGGAGAGCTTAGCCACACTACACGAAAAGGGCTTGCGAGAAACCAGGCTCATATAAACCACAAGTGACCGAACAAATTGCAATTCTGAAAATTTTGGCTCCTCACCGTTAACACATAAAGAATCATCTTGAAACCTCTAAAGACACAACGTGGGTAGAAAATCTTATGAGAAATTGGGCTCTCACTATTTATGTGTGCGGTAAAATATAAGAAGATGCTAAGGCTGCATGAGTAGAAAGGCTTGTTAAAACTCAAGCTCTCATCAAAAGCATGTGGCAGAAAACCAAACCATGAGTAGAAAAAACTTGCGAGAAATCATGCTCTCAAGTGACAAATATGTGTAGTGAGTATAAAAACTTGGAAGAAATCAGGTTCTCACGTGACAAACATATGTAGTAAGTATAAAAGCTTGTGGGAAACCGAGTTCTCACCATGAAATCATGCAACGAAAAGATAGACTGCGATGTGACAATGGAACATAAAGCTTACCGAAAATCGAGCGCTCATTGTAGAACACATGCAGTGAAAATTTGAACATCACATATAGACATCAAGCATGCGGGAAACTAGGCACTGACTAATAGTGAAACGTAAAAACGTGCAGTAAATAGTAAAGCTTGTGGGTGCACTAAGCTCTCACTATAGAAGCACGCAAAGAAAGATGATAAAGACTATGATGTGGTAATAGGGTATAAATCCTACTGAAAATTGAGCAATTGTTGTAGAACACGCGTAGTGGTAATCTAAACATAGTGCATAGTCAAGTATAGAGCATGCTGGAAATCGAGTGTTCATAGCTGACATGAATATAACATGTAACTTGAAGGCTTGAAAAAGAGTGTTAACTCCGACAAGTACGAACTAGCACAATCTCAACCATACCAAAATCGCTTTGTTGAAGCAAGTTTTTAACAACGCAATTAGGGAGCATAGGCCCTAAGAGCGTGAGGTAAATCGATGAGTCTAGTAAAAACTCGATCCTCATCACGATCACCTAGAGGACAACTCCTAAGCGACCACATGGTAGTGAGGTTGAGAACTCCACGAGCGTGATGATGAACTCTGCGAGTAAGGTTGACAACTTTGCTATCGTGATGATGAACTCAGTAAGTCGGTGAACTCCGTGAGTGAGTTTGAGAACTCTGCAAGCGTGATGATGAACTTCATGAGGCGAGTCAGTGAACTTCGCAAGGCAAGTCGGTAAACTCCGCTAGGCGAGTCAGTAAACTCCGTAAACTCCACAAGGCGAGTTGGTGAATTTCACGAGTTGGTGAACTCCGCTAGTTGGAAAAACTCTCCGACTCTCCAAGATGGATGCACAGAAAAACTCGGTGGTGAAGATGAAATGTTAGCAAAAGTGTCAAAAATTTGCAAAAGAATAACCTGTGAAAATAAAACAGAAAGTAGCAAAAACAAACACGTCATCGCCTGAACAAGTTGGCAGGCGTCATGTTGTCAAGTCGATAGTCGAGCATCTTGTCATCTGATGTCACGATTGACTTGTCATTTGATTTTCGTGAACGACAAGTTGTCTGATTTTGTGAAAGGCAAGTTATCTGATTTCAAGAACTACGAGTCGTTTGATCAATGAACATGTAATATATTTAATTTTGATAAATTTATTTTGGCAATTTTCCATTTTTATTTGGAAAATAATATGTAATATTTGGTATTTTTGGATTAATTTTTGGTAATTTTTCTAATTATTTTTTAAAAATAATTTATATGTGAAAAATTACATTTTTGTGTTTTAAATATTAATTGGGTGATTAATAAAGTTTTTGTAAGTGATTAACTAGGAAAAAATTTGTTAAAAATTGAAAATAAAATCAGATTATATTGAGGGACGAACGACTAGTCATCTGACTGAGGGGATCAGACTACATGTCATCTGAAATCCTTGGAGTTGTCATCCGCACCGTGGACTTGTCGTCCGTGTGTTGCCATGCCAGAATCACCGAGCAAATGACGTGCCGCTTCATCAAGCGTCCCCATGGTTAACTACGTGCGCCTATCATTTGTAAACGCAGCACAGCTGCACTAATGAGAAATGGCGTCGTTTCTTGGTTGATTCCTTTCAAATCAACTCCACCGCCCTCTCTGGAACTCTTCTACCATTTTAAACACCTCTACCGTCCAATGCAGTTCTCCCTCTTTATCTCTCATCATTTCTTCACCCTCTGTCTCATCGAACACACCCTTCTTTAGTCCTCTCATCTTTCATTAATCCTTCTCTTCAATCTAAGGTAAACATTCAACTCCAAGTCTTGTTTATTTTCATTTTTCTGTCATTACATTATTAAGAGTTGTTGTTCATGGCTGTTGGTGGTAGTCTAGCTTCGGGTTGGTGTGATTTAGGACGGATTTGAGTGGTTTTTGTTGGATCTAGATTGTAGGAACTTGAAAGAAAATGAATATAAGATGAAAATGATGCTTCAAATGATTTTGAGAAGTGGCCTTGTTCAATCTGAGTTTGAGGGACTGTGTTGGATGTTTCTTAGTTGATGTGGATGGAAATGTAGATGATTTATTTTCTAAGGATGATTTTTGAGTTGAATGAAATGGTTGAGGATGTGTTGTTCGGTTGATTTGGTGTTTAGGGACACTTTGATGTGAATTATGAGTAAAAAGGATTGAAAATATAATTTGACAAACTTTTGATATTTTCTTTGAGGACTGGGCTTATTATTTTAGATGGTTACCAAATTGTAATTTTAGAAAGATTTTGACAAGATTTGTAATTTTCAAGAAGTTAGGGTAAATTTGTAATTTTAGACAATTAGAGGATTAAATTATAAATTTAAAATACTTTGAAGACTAATATATAAATTTAGAATATTTTGGGGACTAGATGGTAATTTTGCAAAGTCCCGAGGAATAGAGTGTAATTTTACACCAAGTCATAATTTTGAATCATTATGTTAGACTTTGGCCCGAAATGGATTTTCAGGGGTTGTTCGAACATTTGAGTCTGCAAATACTTGTGCACGTATTTCGGTACAACCACAATACCATATTGATTCTGATATTTATATGTCAATTCCAACTCTGCTTGATTTTCGAGGAGACCAGTAATCATCGGTGGACCGTGATCGAGATTATTTGCTCGGCATCCAGGTGACTGGATTACAGTTTCAGACACATAGACTGTGTCTTAAAATCCCCATATTATGTTTTTGATGTGTTCGACACATATATTGAATTTGGATCAATCTAAGGATTGACTTAATTAATAAATCTGATTATGTGATTTGATAATTAGTACTCTGTTTTGAACTTGAGATATTTATATATATATATATGCATGTATCTCTCTTTGATTTTGACATTCTCGAATTTGATTAGAAAGAAAATTTGTTTTGCTTTGAATTTGGTTTTGTATTTGACTAGTATAAATATTTTGAAAATATTTATATTCTCTAGAATTTAACGTTGCTATGCACATCTAACAATCTAAGTTATGCTTTTGATATTGAGAATATATTTATTCTCTTATTTCGATTTTAGTTTGTATGACTTTGCTTTTATATTATATGGTAGTAAGATTTTTGGTTTTCTGATATAGGACACTTGTGCTACGGAGTAGTAGTAGCCTTTGGTATACCAATGATATGAGAAATCCCAGCTACCAGGGATGTCGATAGCCATGTGCCCTGACCTTGCACATGATGTGATTTTGATTAGTGGCGGAGTCCACATCATTTATGTTATTCCTTTGATTTGGTCTCATATCCATGATATATGTTTTGATTATGAAACTATGTCTTATATCTGAAATGACTTTAATGCGCATGCGTGCATGTTTGTTGCTATGTTTGTGAACGATTTCGAAATGATTTTTGAAAAGCTATTATCTATATAGCATGTGTATATATGTATAATTATTTATACCTGCTTGTGATATTTTCGAACTATTTTCAAAACAGTCTTGTGAGGCACATATGAGGCGATCTGAAGTGTTTTCCCTCACTAAATTTGACCCCCTTTCTTTTCTTTGTTTATTTCCACTACTGTCTTACAGGTGACTTGTTGGCATCTAGATACGCAGCGAGGGATTCCATCAGTTAGTGGGCGCCTTTGGTCGGGGCCCGGCTATATGTTTAAATTAGATGCTTCATACCGGGTATATGTGGGTTGTGGTTGTATTTAAATATTTTTGATAACATAATTTATTCTAAATTATTATTACGTTTATTTTTTATATGAAAATATATTTTATTTTAATTATAAAATGATTATTTTGTTACCATGTTTATTAAAACTTTTAATAAACGTTTTGGGTAATAGTATGTCTGAATCTTTGGGGCTTGTACGAGATGGGTCGGACTCCCATAGACGGTTCGCCTCGTACGCCGGTCTCGACCCGATTTTGGATCGTGACAAAGGTGGTATCAGAGCGTTAGGTTTCGTATTATCTGGGTTGATTGTGGAGCATAGGTATTTTTGAATTGAGTCAGTTTGATTTGCCTATGTGAAATTTTGAAATTTTTCCAGAACTTTGGATTTGTTTTGGTGCCCTGAACTTGTTTCGACACTTTGACCTTTGTTTCGGTACTGTGACGATTATTTGTACTTTGGCATGCATATACGACTCGTTTGGTGTTGATCCGAAGGCATTGATCCATTTTTGCATGATGTGGTTGCATCTCTGAACTTCATGGTGTACTTTACACACGGTTCAGTGCCACGACTTAGTTTGTTACGTTAGGCCTTGCCAGATACCTTTGATTAAGAATGATTTAGTTATTGGTAATGAGAACATTAGTTCTCAAAATGGATACCTTTAGTTGGTATCGAATGGTCATTGTTATTGCTGATAATTTAAATTTGGAGAATTTAAGAAATAAGAAAGAAACATTGATTTGATAAGCACTCGGGGCTTAGTAAATTTGAAAGGTATATTATACTTTGAGAAACTAGCGAATAAGACTATTAATGAGTGATAACCAATATTTTGGAATTTCAGATGATTGAAATTCTTGAGGTTGTAATACCTTTTGATTGGTATAGAGTATATCCTATATGTTTGATTAGAGGACTATTGATAATTAGATTGTCGAGGGCAATTGTTTAGTAAAAGGATACAAATTTGAGAAAGATCTTAGTTTATGAATTGTCAGAATTTTTGTATTTGATAAATGAAAAAAAAAAGATGTTAAGTATGCTAGAATAGTGGTTTAGGGTTAAGTTACCTTTAAACTACTATGTATTTTAAAATTTGCAAGGATTTACAAATTTGAATATTTTCATACGATATGAGAATTTCAACTATTTAAAGCATGAATTTGTTTGGGGTTTTTGAGCAAACACAATTCAAATATATTGGAATTTTCTCTGTATATGTGGTTTCTTGACTTTTTCTTAGCATAGTTATTTGCAAAAACCGTTTGGAGTTAAAAGATAAATATTATTATTTATGTGCTTTATTAAATAAAGTGAGAATAGAACTTTCGAATGAGTTTTAGAAAAAAAATATGGTTTGAACAATTTTATTAAAGAAAATTTTTAATAACGGAAACCACAATTTTAACCATATACAAAATTATTCTATCCTTTACGTTTTAACTGTTTTGGAAGATTAGTTTTTGGAATATCAATTATTCGTAAAATGGTGTACAAGATTTGTTTTGAGACAAATTGCAATAATTTGTTTTGACGATTTTGGTGAAAATTATACTCTAAGGTACAAAGTACTTTCGAATTAAAAATCTGTTTTAAGAACCATTTTTGAGAAAAACGGTCACAACTCTAGTCATCCTTAGGTAGGTGAAAATTTTGGGGTAGTAAGATTTGCTAATGTTATTATTTGAGGGTTGACATTTTGATAAGGTCAAACTTTGGGGATTAAGGATTGAATGCTAAATCAAATTATGAGTAATTTGAGGAAAATAGTTATGTTTGCACTAGTAATTTGGAAGCTTTGATTTATGGAATTTTGAATAATTGAGCTCATGTAATTATTACATGAGGGAAGCAGAACTGATAGGGTCTTGAGAGACAATTACTTATGTGGACATTAAAAAAAGAGGAAATTTAGTATTTCTCGATGATATCACTGAGGAATAATGTGATGAAATCATAAAAGAAAATACATAGAATAACTCACGGGATTGAGTTGATTTGTTTGCGGAATTTAGGCATCTAATGATTTATTCCTTTGGAATACTTATGGCAATTTTGATAGAGATGTTGTCTCCAATATATTCTTTGATGTTCGTATGATTACCAATAGATTGGATTTGCAATCGGAAATTAATTTTCAGTGACTTTGTTGAAAAGTATCAAGTTTTGGGAAGTTGGTGTTAGGCATCGATAAGGTGTCATAGATATTGTTAATGTCTTTATAATGGCTATACCAAAATAACACGATGTGTTTGGGTTAAAGGTTTAGCTTTGGATTCTGGCATTGCATATTCTGTTCCTTTGAAAATGTGTTGAGTCGTGGTACTATATTGAACCTGTTGAGGGTAAAACTCAACAATTGTTGGAAGAAGCGTGAGCGCTCTGTGCTTTTGGATAAGAATTCCTCCACTATGCTCTTTTTTTCTACCGATGAGTACATCGTTGCTTTTTGTTCCTACTTATGCATTTTTAGCAATTACATCTATGTATTTGCAATTTTTGTGTTATATGCACATTTGTACATCTAGCTCTAAGAGACTAGAACGATGGCAAGTGGTGGTTGACTCCTCTGTGATTGGTTTGGAAAATTGTGAATTTTGTCTTGTTAGAGACTTAAGTTGATGAGGTTCTAGAATGAGCCAAACTATCGAATTATTTGAATTTTAAGTCATAGTTGACAAGATATGATACGATCATATACATATGATTGGGATCAAATATAGATATTATTCGAGGAATAACATTTGAGTTCACACATGGACGTTGTGTCTAATTAGAAATCCAAGAAGACATCTTTGCATATGAATTTGGTGATACTTGAGATAATAGTTGAGATAAGTATTTGTATAGTTTGGAGACTATATTTGCTTTGGAGATGAGCTACATCTTATTCTGATTAGAATATCTTCGGTCAATGGTTTGATTTGAACTTGGAAGCTCGAAAGTCAAAGATTACGAAATGAAAAATTTTGTCACTTGATTTTGGGAACTTGTTATTCATATGAAATGATTGATCTAAAGGATAGATGCTTTGATTATACCAAATTCATGAGGTACAATATATGATACATGAGGGAATTATACGTTGCATGGTATATAGGGATCAACTCTAGGCATATGAGTTGATAGACAATTATAAGAATGACATGTAATTATCAAATTGGAAATACATACAATTGATGGATTACTTTGATTACGATCATAGTTGCCTATAGTTGGGTAATCAATCCTATTATTAGAAAAAAATTGATGATATTTGTTTGGAATTAAGTGTCTATGGTACTTTAATTTGAGCATGTGGTGCGATTGGGTTGTAGATTTCGATCTCGATTGAATTTATGGATTTGAAACTAGTGTTAGCTGGATATGATCATTTCAGCTGTCACGACCCGTTTTCGGACCATGACCGACGTACGAGGCGAACCGTCTATGGAAGTCCAACTCATCTTGCACAAGCCTCGGAGATACAGATATTCTACCCAAACAATCATTTATCAAAAAATTTGTTGAATATAATACAATATATAAGAAAATAGTATAGATATAATACTATCAAAATAAATATAAGTAATATGATAAAACCATCAAACATTTTATAATATAGACTAAGTCATAACCCATTATTCAGTATGTAGCAACTAACAAAATACATACTGAGCCTAAACAAAAGAGCACCGACTAAATCTCTGGAGTGCCTCACCAAATGTTGAATGTCACCAGTTCGCAATCAACCAAGATCACCTGAAAAATAGGAGTAAAGAGAATAGACAAAAATAAAAGAGTAAGAATCCCTAGTGAGGAAACAACACTTCATATTGCCTCATATGTGCCTACAAAGATAGTTTGAAAGCGTTTAGAAAACTCCGCATGCAAATATATATGTACATACGTATACACAGTAGATATAGTATCATAGCTTTGAAATCAGTTTCGAAATTATTCGCACTCAAGGAAGACAACAGTCAGACAGATCTGGAAATACTTGACTCAACAAAATGCTTAGTTTCGAAATGTAAAATAGTTGAATACTTCCTTTCAAAAATATTTCCTCAAAACATTTATAGAAAATAAATGTTAAAATAATTTTAGGGAAATTCCCAAATCATTTCCAGTAAGAAGTACCAAAATATTTTCAAAGAGAATTACTTAATCTTTTTAGAATCAAAATTCATGAATCGTTTTAAAGTCAAAATCATGCATTTCAAATGATACGAGGAGCTGATGATCACTGGTCATATGCCCGAACTATATTAGAACTGTGCTGGCTAGATTAGATCAGAATAATTTAGCAACCTTAAGAGTCCAAAAAGTGCCCGACTCAAAAGGGCTAACAGCTGACAACCTTAGGGGCTCTAAATAGTATTATTTGTCCACCCTAAGGGTCTAAAGGTTGTAACTGAGAAGATACTGATCTTGACACATCTGCGAGCATTGCAATCCCCGTGCTCCAGCTAGATATGCCTCGCCAGGCTCACAGAACAATGCACCACAGGAAAATGAGCAATAACACAGACTCACTGAAGTTGGGATCCAACCAATATATCTTGTGCCAAAACGATTTGATATGGGACTATTATCAAAATATGGATCATATGTGGACTCCACCACCAAACAGAATAATAATAAGGACCACTGCCACTAAAATGTCTCATATGTGTCGTCCCTAACCTTTGTAGGTCTCATGCCAATGAGGGAGTTATGCATTCAAGGCAAAGCAATGGCGAGCAAGCGACAATTAGAGAATCTTTCTAACCCCTATCCTTTTACTTTATGCTTTATTGTTGCAATGGAACTTATCCTCATGTTATTGTGATTGTTTAGTTTGATCAGGATTTATATTTTTGAACATTGAGGACAATATTCATATTAAGTGTGGGGAGGGACTATTGATTGCTTCTTTGGGTTAATTGTGTTTGGGTGCCTTGTTTTGTTCATTTTTGTCAAAAATGCTTAAAATTTTTGCTTGAATTGTGCTTAATTTGTTTAGAATTCATCGAATTTGTAAAAAAATAGGATTTGGATTGAATTGGTTGGAGGATTTTTGTAGTGTGTTAGTATGCTTTTAACATGATTAATTGAGGAATGCATGCTATTTGTTGAAATTTGTTTTTGTAATTTGGCATTTTTTTAGGTTGCAAGGTTGAGAGTTTCTTTATCAACCACTTTAGTCTATTTGTGGGGGTATAAAATAGGCTTACAAGCTTGTTTCTAAGTTTTTTTTTAACTAATATGCTTAAATGATTGAGTTTTATTTGAAAACTTTTGGAGTAGACTTGGTATTTATTTGGATGAGTTGTGCTTATTGTGTTTGAAATGGTGAAAAATTCTCTCTTTGAGGGTAAACCTAAACGAGGAAAAGCGAATGGGGTCCTAACCTTGAGGTGGAAAAGGTTAGTACACTCGAGAAATCATAAATAAGTGTTGTTACACGAGGACCCTTAATTCGCTGGCTACGTTTGTAGCACCAAAAAATAAGAGAGAAGCAAGCAAAAGGATAATGCAATGGAGTGAATTGTGAAAGAAAGCACTTATTTGTGAAAAGTGGATGAATGAAACCAAGTTTGCTCCAAAAATAAAAGAAAATTGAATTTTGAACTTAGCAACAGGGGAGATAAGCCTTATGGATGCCAATGGATTAGGGGATTTGATAGATAAACTCTTGAAATTGCAACTTCTTTATACCAAGGTTTGATGTTTTATAAATAATAAATAGCATTGCCTTTCCTCTCTTAATCATTTCACTTGCATACTTGCATAGTATAGGAGTTCTCTTGCATCTTTGATTTGAATTGTATTCTTCTCTCCGAGTTTTGATTTGGTTTGCTTGAGGACAAGCAAACGAGTAAGTATGGGAGAGTTTGATGTATGTTAAATTTACATATTAATTCAATCAAGAATTTATCCATTTTCATCCTTTAAATCATGATTTGTGGTGAAATTCTTATGATATTTGTGATGTTTGTAGGATGATGAATTTTCATGAAAATGAGTAAAAGAAAGGTGCATAAGTGATTTGAAGTTGAAAGGACCCAAGCAAACCCGCGAAAGATTGAAGTAAAATAGATTTATGTTGAAGAATAGAAGGGCCACGACTGTGGCATCCAAAATTGGTGCAAATTCAATGAGCGAAAAAGGCCACGACCGTGGTGATAAAAGCCCACGGCTGTGGCACCCAAATTTTGTGTCATTTCCTTTGACTATTCACCACTATCGAAGCATCTTGCAGGTGACCCAAAAAAGTGTTCGAATGAAGACAAAAAAGAGTGGGGACCAAAGGCACAATCAAGGGCATCTTTTGGGGAATATTCCTAGGGTTTGTAAGGGATTTAAAGAACTATAAATAGGTCTCTCCTACATCATTTTTAGCAACTTTGGACACACAAATTTAAGAAAAAGAGAATCATTCTCTTACCCATTCTCTAAGGAAGATTCAAAGAGGAGAGAGAAGAGGATTGGAAGAGGGCTTCATCTACCATCAAGAGAAGTTTTATTCTATCTTTTTATCTTATTTTCTTTGTTTAGAAACATGTTTAGGGTTTCATTTTATTGTTTTATGCTTGATTTCCTAAACATGTTAGCTTAGTTTTTTTGTTAGGGTGAAGAGATGTGAACATTGGATTTATGTTGCTTTAATGGATGATTATTGTTATGGGTTTTGTGCTTTTAATGTTATATCTATTATTTTGATGCTTTAATTGTTAAATCCATTAATGGTGATGATTGTATGACTTGTTATTGATTGAATGATATTGTGCTTAGCTACCACAATGTTGTTTTGAACAAGTCCAAGTGATGAATTGAGAGATGAAGTTTGGTTAGGTCACAAGCATCGAACTTGTCTGGTTTTAGGATAGAAATATACATATGCCTACAAGGTGTTTGATAAAATTCCCCAATGATCCTAATGAGCCTAATTTGACTAGGTGAGGCTGAAAGGACCCACCTAGAAAGTGTATGCATGACTTTAAGTGACATTGAGAGAGGCTTTGAGTGATTTAAGTGGAGAGAACACTCACACCCATTTGTTAAAACCCAATTTTATTCATTAGGCAACTAGATCCTTGGTTTTCCTCGAAAGCCCTAACGTTTTCTAATTATTGTGAACTTGCATTTTAATTTATTGGTTGCTTTTATTTCCAAAATTCCAAGAACAAACCTCTTGATGCTTTTATTTGCTTCTCTTTTTAATTGACCACAACTAGACCCGTTCGCTTGGGTTCGATATCCTTAGAATACTTCCAAGTAAAACTACATCGATTCTAGTACGCTTGCTAGAGGTCGATCACTCGTCATATTCTGTCACTGACATGCCTACCCCCTGACGAAAATCGTTGAACACATTTGCCTTCCTATCCTGAATACTATGAGGAAGGACAAACCAAATGAGCTCATTCTTGAATCTGGCCCAAGTGAAATCTCAAGAATCCAGACTCCTCTACCACCTGGCCGCTCGACCAGTCAGAAGGAATGCAGTTATCCTAACCTTGTTGGCATCATCAGTGAAGCCTCGAGCCTTAAAGCAGTGCTCCACCTCAAGGAACAAATCATAGGGGTCATCTCCCACCCCTCCAAAAAATCTCGGTGGCTGAAGCTTCATAAATATGTCCAACAGATCATCCTCTCTGACCCGAGAAGTTCTGGGCGCAACCTCTAGGGCAACTACTGCGGCTCTATTTGGCTGAGGCTGTTGAATCGGTGGCACGACAGGTGGATCTGGTGCTACCCCAGCTAGCGAATTCGGCTGACCCCTACCCAACTAACATGGTTGAACCCTCTCCAAATGGTTAAGAACTCGAGTCATCTGCTGAACCATCTCCAGCTAAGCAGTAAGAAGTTGCTGAAGCTAGAACTGCTGGCGCTGCAACCTCTGGCGCTCTATGTGAGTCATGTTGACCCACTGCAAACTGAGCAACGACCTCAACAACCACTCGTCTAGGTCTACCATGACCACAACCACGGCCACATCCGCGACCACGACAATCGATCATTACAGATGCAAACAAAAAGGATATATGCAGATGTCAAAATGCAAGTGATCGCCACAGTACCAAGATAAGTATCAGAAGAATATACAGAAGCAAATCAGGCTGACTCGATCAAAGATACATAGACTCCACAATCGACCCAGACAATTCAAAAACCTAACGCTCTGATACCACCTATGTCATGACCCAAAGTCGGGTTGTGACCGGTGCACAATGATAACCGTTTATGAGAGCACAACCCATCTTGCACAAGCCTCAAAGATTAAACATCCTACCCAACTTATTTAATAAAACCGTTATAAAACCATTTAGCAAGTATAAAACATTAAATACTGAAAACAAATGAATATACGAAATATAATTTATACAAAATAAATCATAATATCAGTGACTACAAAAATATAGCAAAATCAAATGTAAGTCCAAAAGTCAAAATAAGAGCCAGTAACCCAACAACAACTTGATGGGGAGCTCTAACATAAACAAAACGAGCCCAAAATAAGAGGGCATTCACTATCAAATAGAATGCCTCAATAGGTCCAAGATGTCGAACGGTTGTCGAATGCCAAAATGTGAAACTGAGAAATAGATAACGGAGAGTAGACAAGAAACAGAGAAAAATGGACAAGAATCCTTAGTGAGGAAAAGACACGCTAGATCGGCTCCAAGCCTCAAAAAAACTGTTTTGAAAACATTTCAAAACTATTACATGCAGATATAAGTATTTACATATATATACACACTAATACACAATATTAGTTTCGGAAATTCATTTCCAAAAACGTTCGCACCCAAAGTAGACAACATGAAAAAACAGACGAATATGTATATAAAATACATATCTCAAATATGATATAGCAGAAACAGATATAGAACCAGAAACAAACAGAATGTATAAATGAGTGGGCCCTGCCACTAATCAATCAGAAACAGAGTAAGTGTGTCTGGTCGGACACACGACTACCATTAACCCTATTAACGGGGCCTTGATTACTCAATGGTACCAAAGACTACGTTTCACCCTACGTGGCACAAGTGTCCCACACTGAATATATATATATATATATATATATATATATATATCAGACGTACACGTAAGATAAAATCATTTTACAAAAAATATTTATAAACCATATATAAATGTTTTAAATCTTTCCTTTACAAAAACATATTTTTCATAAAATAATAATCATATAATCTGGATTATTAATTAGTCAACCATTAATTATTCCATTTTCAGAGATAGTCCAGACACAAACAAAAACGTATAATAGAGGAGACACAGTTCGTGTGTCTGAAGCTTCTTTTTCACTCACCTGGAATCCGAAGCAAGAGATTCAGTCAGGCACCACTGGTGGGTGGCTGGTCATGCTGGCAGGAACAAAAAGCTGAAACAGATACATAAACATAACGGACGTTAGAAGCCAAATGTTGGTACTGTGGTGGTACCAAATGCATGATATGCAATGCCAATGCAGACACTCGATCTGTGACGAAAATCCTATTTCTCTCGAAGATTAACTCTGAAACCTTAAAAATCGGAATCTATACAAAATTTCAGTTGGGTCCCTCAATTTTTAAAATTACGTTTTGGTCCCTCGACCCACGTAAAATTTTGAAATGACCCTCAAAAGTTTCAAAAATTTCTTTTAAGTCCTTCAAGTAGTCAGAATATCAAATAGAGCTCTCAAACTCTCAGAAACTGAAAATTAGACCTTAAACTCTCAAACTATCAAATTGCTCCCTAAATTAGAAAATATCAAAACCAGTGTACAAGTATGCAAATATCAGAATTGGTTCTTGCGATAGAAAATCACACAAAAACATCCCTAACTCAAAAATAAATCCATTAACAAGAAAATGCCCAACACAATAAAACAAAACAACTTATGAATATTTGTACCAACAGAAATCAAACCCAAGGAGTCCACAAAACCGAACCGGATTTCAAATGACCAAAAATGATAACTCGAAAACAAAGGTAGCCCTTTAACATGAAGCCCAATCAACCATTTGCAGCACATATACTATCAGCTTCTAGGGTTAGTCATTTACTCACCAAAACAAAACACAAAGAGAGAGGGAGAGCTTTGAGAGTGGCGGCGACGGCGGCAAAGAAAAGAGGAGGAGATTTCCGTCACCTCCAAGAGCGTGCTGAGAGAGAGGGGTGGCCACCAAAGAAGACCAAGAGAGTAGGAGAAACAAGCCACTAAGAAGCCAAGGAAACAAAATCCAGTGTCAAGGTCCCAAGTTAAGGTTTTATTCTTTTCTCTTTTTTGGATTATTTCGTTTTTCATTTGCTTTTTTGGTCTATGTCCTTGTCCATCTTTTGATATCCTCTTTCTCTTTTTCGTTTTAAAGGAAATGAAGCCCAAAGGATGGAACCACAACATGCAGGGCGTGGAAGATAAAAACGGTAATGGCTTTGAGTTTTTTTTTTGTTGGTGAAAGGGGTCACGGTTTTTGCTAGGGGGAGGAAAGGCGGACGGTTTTCTGGGTTTGGGAGGTGGTGGATGAGTGACTGTTTGGTGATGTTGAGTGGAAAGGGTGATGGTGGCGAAGTTGATTTTGGGAGGAGATGGGTCTAGCTTTCTATGTTGATTTTTTCTTTTTCTTTCCTCCTCTTTTTCCTCCTCTCAATGGTCCCAGATGTCCTCTTTTATAGAGGAAGGAAGAGCCAACTTGTTGTGTTTGTGATGATTGCAGGTGAAGGGTGAATAGTGGAGATCGGCGGTGCCGCCCAAGCTATTTCTATGTCTGCGGCCATTGGCTTCTATTCCTCTGTTCCTCATTTCCCATGTATTCTTTTTGTCTTTTGTTATTAAGTTGATTTAGTTTATTAAAAAATGAAGTGAGATGGCTTATTAAATTCAACTTGAATTTGAATGAAGTGAATGGGTTTGAGGGTAAAAGATAAGTCTACTTCAATTTTCGAAATGGGCCAAAAAAAGAGAAAAGGGGCTTATTATATTATTGTTACTAATATTGGACTAGATGTGGATGAAATGGAGCGGGTGGGTCTATTGGACAAAATGGGCCTATCATACCTAGGTATTTCCAAAAGTGGGGCCCAAATAAAGTACTTTTGGTAAAAGCTGGCCCAAATTTGAAGACAAATTGTTATCGAATTAAAATGCCGAAGAAAAGCAAAATTGAGTTAAAAAAAAAATCGAATCAGAATTAATGTTTTTGGTTCTTTTGAATTTTTGGAATTACCCAAAAAGGGTAATCACAACCACATATATGGAAAAAATTTATAAACGATTTTATTTTTTCTAGTGTGAGAACTTACTGTGAACACGTGGTTCTTGTTACTACTTGCTAGACGAATTTGCATTAGTTCCAAAAGTTTTTTAAAATGGCTTTCATGTAGCATGTCACATGATGTGTGAACTTTGAGTAAAATTTTTGTGAGATCAACAAATTCGAAAGCAACAATTGTGTGGTTATGAATTAGGAAAGACACGTTTCCAACAGTCTGTGTTGTTGTTGTATACACTTTGACAGAATGAAGTTGTTATACTAGAGACGCCTTCTAACATGATTGAGTTATGAGTTTTTATATATATTTTACATGTGTATAGCAATTACGATCTTATTGTATGCTGATCTTGCAGTCTATTTTCCTGTATGATGAGAGATCGAGCATGATTATGTGAGTGCTAACCATGTTACATGATGATGTACTATACTGTTATGTGCGAGTGAAAGATGTTGGAAAATCATATTCGCCCATGACGTTGATGGGTGGAACTCGAGTCCATGAGTTGTCGGGTCGACTAACGAACCTAACTAATTATTGGTAATTAGTTGTGAGCTTCCTGATTGGATTATAAAAATCCAACTATGGTTCACTCGTCTAATATGAGCAGGAAACCCTAGTAAAAAGATGGCTTGCCTAATCTGTTGGAGAGCGAAAGAGAGAGAGAGGCAGAAAAAAAGAAAAAAAGGATGTTCTTTTATTCCTCTATGGCAGTCGCCCCTCTCCTCCCACCTAGAAGAATCTGCTCTTCATATGTTGTTGATCTTGATTCCATGTAGTATTTAGACTACAAAAGAGTCGAGCACTCCTATTGAAAAAATGATCTTAGTTTGCTAACGAGACCAACATTCAACATCCTTCTTTTCCTTGTTGTTCCGTTGTTCCTTCCGCTCTTTTATAGGTTAATGAGTCAAACCAATTAATTCTTTTGTTCGCTGGTTAGATCGGGAGAGGCCTCCTTTAATTGTATTATAAATTTCATGCCCTAATTTTTTGCAAAAAAAAAATCCAAAGTAATTACAAGTAAAAAAAGGAAATTAAAAAAATAAAAGACGAAATCTTGAAATTAAAGTATAAAAAGAAGAGAGGTTTTGAAAGGGTCACATGACATGCGGTTGAAAGATCAAAGACTCAAAAGTCAAAAAGAAAAGAAAGGAAACAAATAAAGTTAAAAAAAGGAAAGAAACCTGACCTATTTACGCTTGTCACACTATACACACTTCCTCATCTAGACCAAAAGAAAAAAAAAATCTGTGGTCTGATCAATCTTTCAAATCTCCAGTCATGTTTATTCCTTCATTGTTTTGAAGTTGTAAAAAATCTCAGACCTAGCAAAAAAATATGAGAGGGGACCCAACGTAGAAAAGAGAATGTTGCGTCATACGAGACAAAGAAAAAGTGCAAAACAGGTTGGTCCATATAATTTCCTGTTTTTGGCTGAAAGTTTTGCTTTTGTTTTTTTCACTAAAAAAAAGAACTAATGAACATAGATCTTCTCTGTTGATTTTGATTTGACTAAATAGCCTCCTCTCTGTTACGGTCGCCACGATCTTCGTTGTTGTCTATACCCCATCTCGAATATGAGTTGGTGTGTCTTCTATCGATGCTTTCATATCATCACTATCATCGTCTACTTTTTGTGTGGAGCTGTGTTTTCTAATAGGATTGATCATACTTTTACTTTTTCTAATTTTGTTTGGTTGTTCTCATCGTGCTCGTTTTACTTCTGTTGTTGACAGTGTAGAATTTGTCTTCCCTTGTCAGAAGTTTTATGTTTGGCGATGGGTCCATATAGTTGTTATTGCAATATTGGGTTTCAAAAGTTTGTAAAAATAACAGATTTGGATGTTGTTTCACTACTATGATTGCCATTCATATAGTAGTGATCTACAATTCTATTTGTTTTCGTTAGACAAATTGATTTCATGTCAGGTCTTCTTGTTAGAGTCTATATTTTGATTATGATGATTAGTGAATTTCTATTTCATTAAAAAGTGATATTTTCTCTATTTTTTTGCTATGAAATTTACTCATTGGACTGAATTTGCAATATACTATTATTAATCTACTAAAAACAAACACTAAAAAACTATTATCAATCTACAAAATAGTCGTCCAACCCGACCCTTTTTTCATACCGGACTTAGGCTATTCCATGGGCTGGGCCAAAATGCCCAGCACTACCTCCCAGCCTAGTAATTGCCACAAGTGGACCAAAATGTATTTTGCTACTTTCAGGAATGTCTTTGGACCACTGCTCCATAAAAGCTACTGAATATTGCAAAAAATATAAATATAACACTCTATTCTAGATTTGTTAAGCCCAATTACAATGGACTGAAAGATGTGGGCTCTCTTTGTTAGGGCTGGTGTAGATGTAAACACAATGAAGTTTTAATTTTTTGTGGTAATTACACAGTTATTAACAAAACTTTGAAATATTTAATCGATCAACTACTTTTGTTTACTATAGTTACACTTTTACAATATTTTGTCTTTAAGCGCATCATTTTCTAGATTAACAGACATATATTTTTATTCTGGATGGACGTGCTATGTTATTTCTATATTGTTTATATGTTGTTTTTAGCTTATATATTATTTGAATGTTGTTACATATTATTGATATCTTGTTTATATGTATTTTATATGTTCCAAATAATAAATAAATAAATCTGAATTTTTATGTGTCGTTAATACCTTCTTTATATGTTTTTTCTATAAACTTCATATAAATAAGATATACGTTGTTGATTTGTTATTTATGTGTTGTTTACTTGTTGAGAACAATATAAAAATAAATATGTAATCTATATGTTCTTAATTTGTTGTTTATGTATTGTTTATATATTATTGATAACTTGTTTAGATGTTGTTTTCAATATATAAATAAGATATCAACAATATATAAACAATATTCTAGTTTTGAAATAAGAAACAACATATAAATAATATACAAACAAGTTTTAAACAAGTCCGTAAAATTGAACAGATTTTAAACAAACTCTAAATAACTTTGTATATTGTTTAGAATATATAAACAACATACAAACAAATTTTAAACAAGTCCAAAAAAATGAACATATTATAAACAAGTTTTAAACAAAAAAAAATATACAAACAACATATAAACAAAATTTTAAAAAATTTTTAAACAAGAAACAACATATAGAATCCATATAAACAAGTTTTAAACAAGAAAACATATAAACAAGTTTTAAACAAGTCCGAAAAATGAATAAATTTTAAACAAATTTTAAATGATACTAAAATGTAATTTACTAAAATAAAAATGTAATTTATAAAATTTGGAATTGTCACACGCATAATTTTGAATTTTCTGTCAAAATATTGAAAGTTGGGCTAATAAATCCATAAAATGTTAATGTATGTGCCGTAAATCTGAAAATGACCGTAAATTTTTATTGCCAATTCACATTCCAAAATCTTTACAAACAAACGATTTAAACAAGAAAATAAGAGTTGTAATCATTACCATACAAAAAATGAATGAAAAAAAAAACTAATGACAATCAAACAAAATCATGAGCAAATTGACCCTTCTGTGTTTAACTATGTCGTGATTAATATCACCACACATGTTCTGCCTTTAATGGTATTCACACCATGTTTGTCCTCAAACATATCTAGGATGTGTTCCCCTTATTTTCTTTGTGAGAAATCAGGAAAACAATGCTGCCATTTGGTTGGTGACTTGGGAGCATGCCAAGAAATTAAGGTGTTCTTAAACCAAAAATTAAAATATCAATCAAGAATTGGACTTGAAAATCTGATTTCTTACTCAAACTATTGAAGATGATCAAAGGGACAAAAACATCAACTTGGATATTTTGCCGCTTTAAGAACAATTGAAAAATAGAAAGACAAAAACAATTACAAAATGAGAATGATCTTCTCGCACCAACTCTCAAAGCAAATAGCAATATAAAAGCTTAGTTGCGGTGTAAGAACTTGAAAACACTTAGAGAGAGAAAGTCAAGAATGAAATTTGCAAAGCTTGGGCACTCTCTCAATGCGTTCTCTTTATAGGTAGGTTCCAAAATATAGCCACTGTGAGACTTGAAATAGTCATTAAGAGACGAGAAAGATATTCTGATTTTGATGACATCAACCGATACAACATGCATTGTAACACGTGCAACGTGCGTTGTAGATATCCCATTGACGTACAGCGTGACTTGCTTCCTTTCAACATGTCTTGCATCTAACTATGATGCTTCGGCCTCAAATGTTGCACAATGTATTGTATCTTTTGTTTATGTAACGTGACTTGAGTCTCCATCCAGAATGTTCACCTGGAACTATTCTTACCACGTGACTTATGTTTATTTGCAACATGCATTGATCATTCCTTAGTGTGCGTTGATATGGCACTTGATCCTACAACGTGTGTTGTCATCTCCAAAGATTGTTCCTTTGATTCTGTCATATGATTGCGTCAGGTGATATTCAAATCTGAATCCTGAGGCACCGACTTGTCAGATGCTAACATCACCTTCTTCAATGTAACTTGTATCTGCTTACAACGTGCGTTGAGTAATGATTTCAAAGGTGACTCCTTTACTCAGAACGTGACTTGAAACATAGTGTAACGTCCATTTCCATTGTTTGCATGTCAACTTCAAGTTTGATGCTTATTCTCATCAACGTGACTTGTAGATAAATGCAACTAATGTCGAGAGCACCTCATCCATATAACATGACTTGTAGGGTCTACAACGTGACTTGTAGATAAGTGCAACTCATGCTGAGAGCAAATCATCCATATAACCTAACTTGAGCTTCATGCAACGCGTCTTGTCTGTTTCAGATACTTACTGCCTCCTTAGTTCAACTCGATAACGTGACTTGTATCTTATGTTGCGAGACTTGTACCTCAACTAGAAAACCAAGAATTCCTTTGGTATGATCAATATGACTTGTAGTAGATGAAATGTACGTTGATCATACTGTAATGTACTTAACATTGGCAGCAACATGCATTGCTTAACTTTTTCAGATGTTTTGTTAAAATCATCAAAACTGAGAGTAAACATTCTCCCCTTTTTTGATGATGACAAAACATGGAAAGAGTTTGCACTCCCCCTCAATAAATGCTCCTATTTTAAACTTAAACACAATACAGAAATTCAAATTTGATCAATGGTTTTAAGCATTGTCGCTAAGGTTAAGTTAAGAACAATTTTTTTATATAAGTTCAAGTCATGTAAATTAGAACAATTTTCCTAGAAATGTTGAGTGTTAAAGCTAACAAATTCTTTTGAGTCAATTCATTTTAATTCTAATGGACATTAATCGTTTGTATGCAGTACCTCCATGGCTAACAGATCAATAAACCAAGACTTTGCACCTCAAAATGTAATATTTCTAGCACTTTTTTATAACTTTTTTTACAAAGTATGTGTTTAGTTTCAAATAACCGGTTAACTTTCCACCTAACTAAAACATGAATACTGATACTAGTATGGATGGTCGATATATTTTTGTGTTTATAATAGAAATAGTTGAAATTGAGTAAGAATATAAAAGAGGATGAATTTTGATTTATTTGAATATGTTGGAAAGAAATTTGATGATTTATGAAGCCTGAATGTTTATAGAACGTTAATATAAATCGTTATACTTGATGCGAAGCATTCAGAGTAGAATGATCAGTGTGTTTTTTTAGTTAAACGAATTCTGGTATTGTTTTGAATGAAAAATCGATATGGAGCATGCATTACTCGAGTAATCATATTGGTTTACACAAGTAATCTGGGTACATTGTTACTCGAGTAAGCTTTGTTGTTACTCGAGTAAGATGAGGTTCAGTTACTCGAGTAAGAAGTATTGCTACTCGAGTAATTCGTGTATTTGAGGAACTAAAAGGATCAATATTGATATTTTATATATTTTAGGGTCTAATTTGATATTCTATATGGTTGAGGAATGATTTCAAATTTTTGGAATGTCTGAGGACTATTTCGTAACTTTACATAAATCTTATTTTTTAGGCAATAGCGTTAGATATTTGATCAAAATAGGAATTCTGCCATTATCAGGAGTTTGAGTCTGCATCTACATTCATATTTGCTCTGTAATGCCATAATTACCATATCTGAGTATGTTGTGAATTATTTCTGTTACTGCATTGTTCGCCTTTCGAGGTGATCAGTCATTCACCGATGGACCATGACTTGGATTATTAGTTCGACGTCCAGGTGAGTGTGATGACCACTTTAGACACTTAGGCTATGTCTTTTGAATTTCATAATAAATATTCTGTTTATTTTTTTTTTATATTTATTATAATGGACTTTCTGTTTCGTTTTAAGATTTCGACTATAATCGGGTTAATTAGTAGATTGGCTAAATTAAACAGATTATATTATAAACTGGTTTTCCTATATTTTTGAAACAGTTGTATATTAGTTTTCTGATTTCATACTTTGGTATGTCTTTTTGCCTACTATATATATATGTGTGTGTGTGTGGGGGGGGGGGGGGGGGACACCACAGCAACGGCGTATATGGCATTTGGTATACCAATGTTTAATGAAGGCACATTGGTGATCGTGTGTTCGATCAGACACACGTATTTTAGTAACACATTATTACTCCTGTGTATGTACTTGTTACGAATATTGTTATTTAGTGACATCGTCGCTCTTGTTATCTAGTGGCACAACCATTCTTGCATTTAGTCCCTTTAGATAAACTTGCATATATATATATATATTAAAACTCTATTTGTCTGTCCTGGATGTAAACATAATAATAAATGTTTTCTGGAAATTATAATGTTAAATATTTTAGATTTTGAGCAACTTTATTTAATTCTGTTTTGGAAAATTTTTAATTAAATTTTCAACAATATTCCTAAAGATAAAATAATAAATATTTTATCTGTCCTATTTATTTAACCTGTATGATTGTCTGCTTTATTTGCAAAGGGTTTCCAAAGGAATTTCTAAATTACTATCTATAAATATAGGAGTGTATACTAATAGCATACAATATATACACTTATGTAGTATTTTTCTGAAAACGTTTTTAAAACTTATGTGCCGTCGTCCCTCATTGAGATTTATCTCACCCCCTTCCCTAACAATTTCAGGTCTAATTGTGGCATTCAGAAATCGTTCAGTGTTTGATACTCAATGAGGCACCCTTGTCAGCAGAAAGTGCCTTATTGTTCGGGCATTAGATTTTCTGTTTTGTTATAAGCTCCACATCGAGTTATATATGGGTTATGATTTGTAATTGTTATTGTTTTGTTATAATTATTTTACTTATAAATATTTACTCTGTAATTCAGTATTATGGCAATATTTTATTTTATTATTTAAGAATATTATTTTAAAACTTTTTGTCATTAAATTGTTTAATTTTATTAATAAGCCGTTTAAAAATAAATGGTTTCTGGATATAAGTTTTGAACTCTGAGACTTGTGTGACTTGGGTCGGGCTCTCATTAAATGATTCTCCTTGTACGCCGGTCATGATCCGATTTTGGGTCGTGACAAAGTTGGTATCAGAGCAACAAGTTTAGTAACTCTGGGTTGGTTGTGGAGCATATGTATCTTTAATTGAGTCAGTCTAATTTACCTCTGTATATCTGTCTGAGCATTTGCTTTTGTATACTCTTTTAAGTATTTCTATGGTACTGTGACAATCAGATGCATCCTGACATTTGCATACTTGTTCTATATGTCTGTCATATGTAAACATGTTTTGAAACTTATGTATATTTCATAGTGCATTCTTTTGAGTTCTGCATACTTTTGTATACCTCTGTAAGTATTTGATTTTGGTATTATATATTGGAGATTATGGAATTTGGAAATAAGAAGAATAAACTTTTGTTGTTTCTTCTGTTATCTCCATTAGTAATATTTGAATATGTTGCATTTTTCTTTGTGTATTCTGAGATTGTTGATGGGTTTGATTTGCAATTGTATACCTATTTTGTTAGTGTAAGAACCCATTCGTTTGGTCAAAATACCGACTATTTTTTTAATTTTATTGGAAAGAGGATATAGTTACTTGAGTAAAAATGAGTGTTACTCGAGTAATGATAGTAAAGCCTTAAGGATAAAAGGGATACTATTCTAAATATCCCTAATCAATTATTATCATGGGAATGATAATGAATTAAGATTGGTTTGTTGCTAAGTGAATAATCACATTTTACTCATTATGGATGCGAGATATCATTTACAACATAGATACACGTTAGTGAACATGTATTGGACTGGCCCGCTATGAAAGCACTTCATGGATGAATGTCACAAGTAGCTTTCAAGCAGTGATGATATTTGAGTCCTCTGATTGAAACTCATTATAGACTCTTACCTAAGGAATTACATGTTTTAACTTAGTCAAACGTTATCCGTAACAGGGTGACAATAAAGGCTGTGATTGGATATGTCATGAATCTTATAGAGCAGTGATAGTGAGAGTGACGAATTTGTTCATCTTATGAAGAGTGATATCTTATGCCACTTGATGGTAGGATTGATGAAATGTATGCATACTCAAATTAATTGATAAAGAGTTGTCAATGTCATTTGTTATATCAATCTACTTAGGATCAATAAACACATTAAGCAAATAAGGTTGACATGCAACCATGCCTTATGCTTAATCTAGATATCGTGAGACAAAAGGACTAAATATCACATTGCGAAAGGTAAACTCGGATCACCGACATCCATTCGATTTTGGGTTGTCATAATGTATTACTAGATACCGCTTATGGACTATGGGCCTAAATTTTGGGACAAGACCCATTGCCAATTTTGGGTGGGCCTCTTGGATCACACATTAGTTAGAATTGGATTGGTTCACAAATATTATTTCTTATGGTAATTTAATTATTAAGATAATTAATTTGATTAATTATTTGTAATTCAGGATTTTATGATTTAGTCATAAAAATAATATAAGATATTATCCATTAATGTAATGGGCGTTTAATAATCACTTATTATTAAATCAAATATGCTTGAGCTTATTCTTATGTGTGACATAATAATTTGGAGTCCTTATTCTTGTATGACAAAGAATAAATAAAACCCTAATGTGACTAGGTGAATGGCAGCACACAATTCTTCTTGAATTAGGAGTCCTCATTCTTGTTGGATAAGAAGAGATTCAACCCTAACCTAGATGTTTTAGGGTTTTTCATGTGATTATAAATAAGATGCACATCTAGCTTATCAAGTGTGGCTATGCCAAATTTGTGAGTGCTATTTACAAAGAGAGAAAATTTTGTGAGACTTAGAATAGTGATTCTTCGTGCCAGTACATGTCGCCAATCCAAGTGAGTTCGTTTGTGTGGATACCTTTAGACACATTCGCGCAAAGACAACGTGAAGAATAATGGATTCAATTTTTAAACAATAAAAGCTACATCAGCACTCCACTTTCCATTCACACATCGAGCTTTTGTTTTAAGATAAAGCTACTAACCTTAATCGTTTATGTTGATATGCTTGGATCCTTAGTGGAATTCTAGGATAAAATTTTTATTATTTTCGCTGCATTATCCTTGTATGAATGTCATATTATAGTAACGATTCCAACAATTCACGGATTTGAGGTGAGATTTCAGTTCTAAGTTTTGTTATTGTTTCTTGTTCATGTTCTTGGCTTTGAAATCTGATTTTGGATGTTGTAATCCTTCTGTTGTTGGTCTTGGATGAGTTTGATGATTTAGGGATGGTTAAATGATTTGATTTAAGTTGATTGAATATGAATTAGGCTGTAAATGGGTGTGACCGATGATTGGAGTGGCTTGAGTTTTGATCGGTTTGAATATCTGAATGCGTTACTCGAGTAACACATTTTGTTACTCAAGTAGTCGATGCTATGGGTTACTTTAGTAATATGAGGAGTTACTCGAGTAAAATGAGGATCCAGTTGCTCGAGTAAGTAAGTAATTACACGAGTAAGAGAGTTTTCTGGTTGCTCGAGTAATATATGTCATTACTCGAGTAAACCATATGGTTGAGGAACTAAAAAGTGTAATTTTCATATCTTGTTTACATGGATGATTAATATTGGTATTTCACATATTGTGAGGACTGATTTGACAATTTGTCACTTCGAGGTCTGAATTATGAATTTTGGAAATTTGAGGATTGAAATGTAGTTTTGCATAAAATCTAATTTTCAAGTTATGAGCGTCAGATCTCGGTTTGAGATGGGGTTTTCAGCATCGAGCAGGCATTAACACTTGCATTTGCATTTCATACATTTATTATTGCCACAATACTAGTATCACATTTGATATCTCTTTGATTTATTGTTTCAGCTTTCTGTTCCTTCCATCCCCTACTAGTGGTGCGTGATTGGCCTAGCTTTTGCTTTGGATTTCAGGTGAGTACGGTGGAAACTTTAGGCACTTAGGCTGTGTCTTTTGTAAACCTATTATTTTTTATATGCTGAGATATCACATGTAATCTGATTAAGCAATGGATTGGCTATTTAAAACCTGTTATATGATGAACTTGTTTTCTTGTATTTTTGAACTATTATACATATCAGTTTTCTGGTTTTATAATTTTGATATATCTGTTGCTTGTTATGAATTATATATATATGGGATACCTCAGCTACGGGGTACGTAGCCTTTGGTATACCAATGCTAGTTGAAAGACCCTTAGTTACCAGGGTAATTTGGTGAACGTGTGCTCGACAAGACACGCATATTTAATGACAGATAGTCACCCTGTATCTATATTTAATTATAGCTCATGTTATTCAGTGCCATAACCACTCTTGTATTTAGTCCTATTATATGGTTTCGTTGTATAAAGATATATAATATTATGTGATAATAACATCGCCTAATCGTATGTTGGTTGCTTTGATTGCAAACATTTTGAAATATTATTATTAGTAGTATGTCTATTATATTATACATATGAGCTTGTGATATTTTAGAACTGTTTTCAAAAAGGTCTTTGTGATGCACGCATGAGGCGATCTAGAGTGTTATCCCGCACTGAGATTTCTCACCCCCTCCCTTAATATTTTTCAGGCATACATTTTGGCACCCGTCGCCTGATCATTATCCGTTACTTAATGAGGCACCTTTTTTAGATGTGAGTGCCCTTTTGACCGAGCTTTGTATAGGTATACAATAGAGCTCTACATCGTACTGTTGTTTGGTTTTGGGTTTCATTTTGTATTTGGGCTTTATATAATGATATTTTTAGTTTTTTTGTTTTACTTATACATTTTGTTTATATATGATATGTTTATATTTATATATTTTTATATATAAATTATGTTTTAACTTATGTTTATATGATTTTTATCTATGATTGGAAAATGAGTAAACCGGGTAGTATATCTGATCTTTTGAGGCTTGTGCGAGGTGAGTTAGGCTCACATAGCAGTTCATTTCGTACGCTGGTCATGGTCCAGAAACGGGTCGTGACAAAGTTGGTATTAGAGCATAAGGCTTTGTAATGTCTGGGTCGGTGTAGAGCATAAGTATTCTTGATAGAGTCATTCTAGTTTGTCTCTGATTACTATTTTGGTATATACCTTAGTATTGTGGCAATCATGTGTATTTTGACATCTACATGCATGTTTTGTGTATTTGATGTTTGCAGTTATGGAGCTTATAGAGGTCGCAACTCAGTTTTCTGCTGATTTGCATAGTGCACCAGAGGTTGCAATGCCTGAGCAAATTGAGAGGCCTTTTTTCTGAGCAGGTAGCTAGAGATCAGCTAGTTCAACCAACTGTAGTACAACCAGATCTTCCCGTGGTTTCACTTATTCCTTAGCCTCAGCCTAAGATAGCAGTAGAGGTTGTTCTGATAGTTACTCCCATAGCTCCTCAGGATGATGCCAAAGACTTATTATATCGATTTTTGAAGCTTAAGCCTCTGAGATTTATAGGCATAATGGGACAGGATCTGTATGAGTTCTTTGATGCTGTGGAGCGTTGATTTAGAGCTCAGGGCATTACTGATGATGCTGACTTTAGTAGATGGTCGAGTAGCTCATTGGTGGCGAGGTTATAAGATTCAATGACCTACCAGTTGGGCAGAGTTTAAGGCTAAACTCATTATATCTATCCTTTCCCATAGTGTCAGGGACCATAAGGCAGATGAGTTTAGTGATTTTTAGCAGGAGCCGGGTATGTCAGTTTGATAGTATGAAGAGAAGTTCAAGGAGCTTAGTAGGTATGCTCCATATGTTTATAAGGGAGATGAAGCATTATATAGGAAGTTCCAGAAAGGTTTGCTGACTCGATTTAAACGAGTGGTAACTAGCCATAATATGACGACTATAAGGAAGATGGTCGAGTCTGCTAGGGGTATTGAATATATGAAGGAGAGACATCCTTATGAGCTTAGTAAAAGGCCAAAAATTGAGGATATTTCCAGAGGTCAGCAGAGTGGTGGTCAGGGTAGCCAGTTTGAGTCGAGACGTAGACCTCCTGCGAGTCAGAGCACTCAGAGCTATAGTATGGCACAACCAGCTAGACGAATTGGAGGTCAGAGCGGAGGCCAGAGCTTTAGAAAGCCTTCTGATCTTTCCAGGAAGTGGCCCTTTGAGACTTATGCCAGGGTGACAGGTAATTATTTATAATGTTGACAACTAGGGCACAAGATAACATAGTGTCTATGGAAGTTGGGTTTGAGTACTCAGCCTAGGCAACCTACTGTAGGAGGTTCGAGTACTTTTAGTACTGGTGCCAGTAAAGGAGCCGATAGAGGTTTAGGAGGCTGCAGTTGTTTTGGTAGAGGGAATGGAGTTAGGGGTTGAGGTCAGTCTAGTTAAGCATCGCAGAGTGCTCTTACTAGAGGATAGGCTCGGGTGTATCATTTGACACGCCAGGAGGCGCAGGCCTCCAATGCTACAATAACTAGTATGCTTTTTATATATAGGACTTCTGCTTATGTTTTGTTTGATTATGGTGCATCGAATTCATTTGTTACTCCATATTTTATTGAGCATGCGGGTTAGTAGTGCATCTGTTGGATATATTGTTAGAAGTTTCATCATCTTTGAGTAGGACGACAGTAGTTGATTTTGAAGTCCTGGGTTGTGTGATTACGTTTGATGGACATGAGTTGATCACCAATCTTAGGTTGTTTTGCAAAGAGAGTATGCTTTCGACCGTTGGGTCAGAGTATGTTTTGTTATCATGGTGAGCGAGATGGTGTTGTACGGGGATATGTGTCAACTGCAGAGAAGATGATTTGCCAAAGTTATGAGGCGTATTTGACTTTTGTGATTTTCAATTCACAAGACTCAAAACTAAAGGTAGGGGATATACTAGTGATTCGAGAATTTTCTGATGTATTTCCTGATGAGTTATTGAGTTTTCAATTAAAGTAAAACTTGGTACTTATCTGATATCGATTCTACCGTATCGGATGGCTCCAGTAGAATTAAAGAAGTTAGAAACTCAATTGAGAGAATTGCTAAATGAGGGTTTTATTCGACCGAGCATTTCACCTTGGGGTGCTTTAGTTTTATTTGTAAAGAAGAAGGATGAGAGTCTTCATATGTGTATCAACTATCGCCAGCTTAACAAAGTAATAGTGAAGAATCGGTATCCATTTCTGAGGATAAATGACCTTTTTGACTAATTGTAGGGTGCACAATGGTTTTCTAAGATCGACTTGAGGTCGGGTTATCATCAGTTAGGAATTATAGGAAAGGATATTCTGAAGCATCTTTTCAGACTAGATATGGTCATTACAAGTTCTTAGTAATGTCGTTTGGTTTGACTAATGTACCAGTAATGGACTTAATGAACCGAATGTTCAGACCATATTTAGATTGGTCTGTTATTGTCTTAATTAATGATATCTTGATATATTTGAAGAGTAACAAGGAACATGAGGATCTCTTGAGGCCAGTCTTGCAAACTCTAAGAGAACATCAGTTTTATGCTAAGTTCTCAAAGTCCGAGTTCTAGCTTGATCAAGTGGCATTTTTAGGACACGTGGTGTCGAGAGAGGATATTATGGTAGACCCGAAGAAAGTAAAGGTAGTACTCCATTAGGAGAGGCCTAAGATCGTTATGGAGGATTATAATTTTCTTTGTTTGGCTTGGTATCATAGAAGATTTATCCAGGATTTTTCCAGGGTTGCAGCTCCTATGACTCGATTAACTCAGAAAGAGATTAAATTTGTTTGGTTTGATAGATGTGATGAGATATTTCAAAAGTTGAAGGAACATTTGACGAGTGCGCCCGTTTTAACTTTACCATCAGGTTCTGGAGGCTATGAAGTATACTGTGATGCGTCTAGACTTGGTTTAGGTTGTGAATTAATGCAATATGGAAAGGTGATTTTCTATGCATCAAGACAACTTAAGAGACATTAGCAGAATTATCCGAATCATGGTCCTAAATTGGCAGCAATTGTGTTTGCACTTAAGATCTGGAGACATTATTTGTATGGTGAGACTTTTGAGATCTTCACTGATCATAAGAGTTTGAAATATATTTTTGGGCAGCGAGATTTGAATTTGAGATAGAGACGTTGGCTAGAGTTATTAAAGGATTATGATTGTACTATATCGTATCAACCTAGTAAGGCCAACGTTGTTGTCGATGCTTTGATTAGAAAGTCGGTGGATCGTTTAGCCCACATCTTTGATAAGAGATGACCAACAATGTCAGAGTGGAAGAGATTTATGAAAGAAGGAGTAGAATTTCTATTTGATGACTCCAGATTTTTGTTTGGTCATATTGAGGCGAGACATGTACTATTAGACCGGATTTGTGAAGACTAGAAGAACGATTCTGCGATTCAAGGTTTGGTTGAAAAGGTTAGATCATCTGGTATACCTAGAGTCAATGTAGATGATTTTGGAGTTCTCTGGTTTGGTTTGAGATTGTGCATACCATCTTCTGGTAGTTTACGCGAAAAGATTATTACTGAGGGTCATAATTCTGTATATTCAGTACACTTGGGATACATTAAGATGTATTGGGAGCTTCGAGAGTCCTATTAATGGCCAGGGATGACGAGAGATAGATAAGAGTTTGTCAGTCGGTGTTTGACTTGTCAGCAATTTAAATTTGAACATCAACATTCTTCTGGTTTATTACAACAGTTACCTCTTCACAGTGGAAGTGGGATCGTATTATAATGGACTTTATGGTTGGGTTATCTAAGACATCTTCTGGATATGATTCCATCTGAGTGATTGTCGATCGGTTGACCAAGTCAACACATTTTCTTCCTGTCAAGACGACTTATGGAGTGGCACGACTGGTGAAGTCACATATTGATAGAATTATATGTTTATGTGGTATGCCAGTCTCCACAATATATGAAAGAGGACCTCAGTTTACTTCGCACTTTTGGCATAAACTCTAGGAATAATTGGGTACTTGATTAGATTTCAGCACTGCATTTCATCTGCAAATTGATAGTCAATTCAAGAGTACGATTCAAACCTTAGATGAGATGTTGAGAGCATGCGCTATGGATTTTGCTAGGAGTTGGGATTCCCATTTGCCTCTAGTAGAGTTTGCATATAATAACTCGTATCATTCGAGTATTGATATGGCACCATATGAGGCACTGTATGATAGAAAGTGTCGATCCCCTTTTGTATTTGAGTGAAGCCGGCGAGAGAGAACCTTTGGGGCCAAATATTATTTTAGAGACTATGGAGAAGGTAAGGTTAATTCATCAACGGATTCAGACGACCCATAGTCGACAGAAGAGTTACGCTGATCCGAAGCGTAAACTTTTGGAATTTGAGTTAGGAGACTATGTATTTCTTAAATTATCACCTATGAAGGGTGTTATGAGATTTAGAAAGAAGGGCAAGTTGAGACCGAAATACATAAGTCTGTTTGAGATTATCGGTCGTGTTGAAACTATTGCATATGAATTAGCGTTACCACCCTAGTTTACCTCAGTTTTTGTAAATGCATTTTGATGTAAACTTTTCATACTATAGCTTAAACTAAAAATTCTCTTACGTACTTAAGTACAAATTTATGACTTCATTTTTATAAAGATTTATAGGTGGAGATTGATATTCATAATCTCATTGTTATAAACATTGCAGTATTTTTATTATTTTTAATAGATACAATGTTACTTCATGTTTATAAAGAAATCGCATAAATAAACAAATTTAGGTTTGTTTATTTCTTCTTTAAAAAAAATATAATGAGTTTAATTTTGTTAAATAATATATTGAATATTTGAGGCATTAATGTTTAATGATTATTAAGTAAAATTACAAGATGGCTTAACTTATTACAAATCTAAATATAATTAATTCATGAATGGTTTTATAAGATTTGAACCTAGTTTAGAAATCATATTGGAAAAAATGTTTTCATTGTCTCTTATTTACTCACTGAACACGTTGTTTCGTTCATCCCCTCTACCTTCCAGTTTTCTTGTAGGTTTCTTTCATTATCAAGCCTTGAAGTTCTGCTTGATCGGCAGATTGATCATACTACCACATTCTTTATTTACTCATTTTCAATTGATTTTGTATCATCTCAGTTGATATGCAAGCCTAAGAGATAATTTTTACTAGAAATAGATTGTAAATTGATTGGGAATATTATTATTGAATTGTTTTGAATATTGAACATTTGAATTTTTTGCAAGGAATTTAGTCTAGTTGTAGCAGAAACTCTATTGGATTTTCGCCAAATTAATAAGGTTTACATTGATAATTAGTTGTTGAGTTTAAGGAAATATCTTGACAAAATGTAGGATATTGAATAATAAAATTTTGTAAGTTTTAAGATCCGAGGCGTTCAAGTTTTGAGGTGGGCCTCACTCCCTAGATTGGCAATGGGTTAAATTCTGATTGTGACAATGTCGTTATCAGAACTTAGGCTTTAGATGTGGGATTTGATTGTGGCATGTTTATTTATTGATATATTATGACTAATTAGATTGATGGGGATATATAGTTTAAGGAATCTTGATATTTGACTTGAATGTAGATGGTTTGTTAATATGAAATACATTAGGACTAAATTAATGGATTAGACTTATAAAAAAAGATTAATGGACTAGAGGCATGGGTATCGAATAAAAATGTCTTAAATGTAATGGTAGATTTTGATCCATGGATTATCATTGTTAGTTAGAATATTTTGAAAAAACATTATAAGGTTAATTGATCTTTTGAGTTTAATAGTTTGATCAAATAGTAGAAGGGAAAAAAATCAAACAGAGAAATGAGTGAGCGACAAATTGTAGTTGCAATTGTATTTCATTTGGTAACTAAAACTTTGTGCTTTATTATAAAGAACTAAAAATTTTCTTGAGTGTGCTAATAAGTTATTTTTTTTAGCTTGATTTGAGTTGGTGCTCAATTTTGAGTTAGATTTCATTTAGATATGTAACTGAAAATGATTGAATGTGTCTACCAAAAGAAGCCAAGCCATTAATGATGTCTGCGAATTGATCAAGCATAGTAGTGATCGATTCTCCTTCTTTCATGTAGAATAACTCATAATCGTGAAGAAGCAAATTGATCATGGTCTTCTTCACTTGAGTGGTACCTTCATGAGTGACTTCAAGTCTATCCCACATCTCTTTGACACTCTTGCAAAAAGAAACTCAATTGGTCTCCTCCGAAGTGAGAGCACACAAGATAAGCAGTATAGCTTCGACATTTATTTGATCATGTTTCCAATCTTCATCATCATAGTCTATCTCCTTCTCGAGCAAGCGATTCTAATTTTTTGGAACCCTTGGACCTTTCACAACAACCTTCTAAAGCTCAATGTCTTGACTCATGATGTAAATCATCATTCTATTCCTCCAAAGAGCATAGTTGGTACCATTGAACCTTGGTGGTTTGGTAGCAGTGTTACCTTCTTCCAAGGAATTCGATTGCAAGCTCAAAGCCATCTTAGATCTTCACACTTCGCTGCTGAAATCGCAACAAACAAGACCCCAAAGATCTGATACCAATTGTAGAGTCAAGAACCATACTAGAAAGGGGGGTTGAAAAGTGTGGTTTATATAGATTTGACCTTTTTCGAACTAAAGATAAAAAGAAACGAAAGCAAAAAGCAAAATACAGAGATTTTCATAGTGGTTCAGAGTAACACTTGTCAATACCGACTACCTAAGTTTCATCACTTAGGATTTTGACTATCACCAATCTGTGGTAACACCTTCACTTTCTTGCTAAATGAGAACTCTTACAAATATCTTGATTACATTTCAAGAATAAACCAAACTAGGATCTACCTTTTGTTGGAATTCGTAACTAAGTTATGTCATTCATAAGCATACATGGCAACGGAAATAACAAAAAAAATTTAAATCTAGAATTCCACCAAGGATCCATGCACATCAACATACACGATTAAGGTTAGCTTATTTTACCTTAAAATTCGATGCTAGGATGTATGAACGAATGGGGTGTTAATGTAGCTTTTAGTATAAGAAAATCTGAATCTCCTTTCTTTCACGTTGCCTTTGTGTAAACGTGTCTAAAGGTATCAACAAGAACAAGCCTCCTTGAATTGGAAATGTGTACTAGCACTTAGAATCTCTATTCTAGTCTCACAAAATCGGTTTTCTCTCTTTGTAGGTACCACACACAAATTCGGCAATGGTCTTTATAATATGACTAGGGTTTGCTTTTATTTATAATACACATAGAAAACCCTAGTCTTATTCTTTTAGGTCTTGATTTCCTTGTCCCACAAGAACCAAGACTTCTTCTTTAATTAGGAGTCCCAATTAACATACACTAGCTTAAGAAAACCTAACCAAATGTTGACCTAGTTAACTTAAATGTGTATGCCGAATTTCCTTGTTCTTATGCACTAGGTTTTCTTTCAGTTGTTACACAAGAATAAAGACTCCTAAAAAATGTGCCAAATTTTGCCTTGGGTTTATTAATGTTATTGAGTTTTTAATTACATGATACATTATCATTAAATAAATCACTCTTATGTGTGTGTGTGTGTGTGTGCCGAATTTTGTCACACATAATAATATGCCCAACCACATATTTAACTTAATAAGAAGTAATTTATATTAAAAGCTCATTACATTAATGAATAATATCTTATATTATATTTATGACATAAATCATAATGTCACGATCATAACCAACATTTCATACATATGAACATGCAATGCATATAACACACATAGTTACGAATTCATTTGGCATTGCATATATTAATAATAAATGTTCTATAGGGTTTATTAGTAATAGTATCAGGGGTCAAAAGTGAAATTATTACGAGAGAGAACTAAATAGGTAATTTGTTAAAGACATTAGGATGGTTGTATGAATTATTCTAAGTGGATAATTATAATAATCTAAAGAGTTAGTGAGTGCTCGATGACAAATCCATGCATAGAATATGTTAGTGTAAGCCCTAACCCCAAGAACATTGTTTAACCCTTTATATTTGATATATATAGTATGAGTCATTTTTCATCCTGTTTCTTATTTCTGTGCATATTTAATTGGATGAATTATCTGTGAATAGTGGTTCTGATTAAGTTATCAAATATGATTTGGATAGTAAAACCTTAATCCGTAAAAGAACGCTATTCTAAATATCCCTAGT